>APFE031508148.1:87520-158192 GCA_000404065.3 Pinus taeda | reverse complement strand
ATAAAAATAACTTATTATTTAGGTTTATATAAACTCAAAGTGTAATAAAAGAATTTCCTTTTTTCTTTAATTTATAAATTCATTTTCTTTTTGTACTATTATAATTCATTTTGTTTTTTTGTTTTTTTTTAAGTTCATATAGTTATTTACCTCCTCTTAAGCTTAAATAAAAACCTAGAAATCAAATGATATCATGGTTGGTTAGCTAAAAGAAGTAAAAAGTTTTTTCTCAAAACAAAACAGATCTTGGTTGACATGTTTAAATGATGAAGCTAACAAAACTCTACTTCTACGTGTCTACAAAATGTGAAAAATGGAAACCCATCTATTTGTCTAATTAAAGGTCAAGTATTGAAAGCATATCCATGGTGAAGAATATTACATTCATTTGTATGAAAATGTAGCATCAATATATCAACAATGAAGAATATTGCATGACACGTAGCATAAATAAATATGATAACACTCAACCACATGTCAAGCGTGTTTAGTCACAATTGTAATTAGAAAATGCATGTGTGTTAAAGGGAGATGTTTAGTCACAATTGTAATTAGAAAATGCATGTGTGTTAAAGGGAGGTGGGAAACACGACTGCCTGAAAAATAAAATTAACTAATAAAAATATTGAACTAAATAAAATTTGAGTCCAGCCTAAACTTTGTTTCCCTCATAATGATGTTGCACCTTGATTATATAAAGACAACTTTCTATCATTGAAATTTTGTTCAACTGAGTACTAGTTATTTTTATATAAAAACATGAAATAATGAAATGAAAATTGATTCAAGACTAATAGAATTTAAAATCACAGGACCTCCAAGTGTGTATACAATCCTATGCTTTGAAATTTGATTATTTTGAAATTGTTACAAATAACTCTTTCAAGACTATCAGTTCCATGAGTCATTTAATGATTTTAGGGCTCATTTGTTACAAATTCATTTTAAATTTTGATACAATTTATTTATTTATTATTTTAGGTGTAAACCTATTTAATTTAATTTCAAATTAATGCTAAGCATAATTATTATTTTCTATTATATATTAATATTACCTAACTCATTATTTTTATTTAAGAAAAACCACATCTCTTTAAAGAACCCATTGTGGTCCATACAATGTAGATTTTTACTTATGCTAAAGGCCTCTAGGTCTTGGAAGTTAGCATGCTTATTTATGTGTGAGAAAAACTAGCTATTAGTGCATCAAAAGTAATTTTAGGTCTTAATTCAGGACCAAAAGATAGTTTCAATTGAAATTATTTACAAATTGAGTGGGCCTAATGGGTAAGAGCTTGTACTATTTCCTTCTCAAAGGTCATATGTTCAAATTCAAAGGGGTTAGAGTATGTAGACTTCCAATAAACTTTAGTCATCAAATTTTTGGGTGAAAATAGGTGTCTTATCTAACAAACAAGTGGGTCTTATATACAAGTTTGGTGTCTAACTTACCATAACCTTTAAGATTGATTATCATATTATTAATATGTTAATTAATAAAATTAGTATAAAGATAATATGATGTTATTTATTATATGAATATTTTTTTAATTTTTTAATATATTATATATATTATTTTATATTAAAAATTTAATTAAAATAATTTTTTAAGCTCTTACACAGAGAAAATGTGAAACACTATTTTCAAAAATTTAATAAATAAAATACATGTGATTTTATAATTCCTTTGCACTTACTCTACCTTCAAGGTAAACCTATTTTAATGTGAGATATGTTAAACTATTTCATTCGATCAAAAGAATAATCCTCAGAATCTATAATGTCGTAAATTATTGTTTGTGAGTGAAACTATTTATAACTGGTTTCTACGTCAAATTTTTTATAACTTCGTATCTTTCTTAATGAGCATGAAATTTCATTTTAGGGTTCTATATTTTCTGTTCTGTGCGTGCGTGAAAGGAGACGCGACCACGGCAAAGGATCACATTTAATGTGGTTTGCAAATCAATCCCTCTCAAGTTTTCAAACTCCTGCCCAGTTCTCCGCCCACAAACATAGACGCAAGGTTTAACTGATCCAAACCATAAATCCACCTCGCAGGACGGTGATGGGGCTATGATGACAGCACGCAGGCACAATAAGACAATCAACCCAGCCACAACGAAACCGGATGATGACCATACGTAGGTGGCTCGTAAGCAATGTCCAAAAGCTATTGCGCAGGACGGAGTAGTAACATACAGGCTCAGCGAAACAGCTTCAAGATTGGGACAACGCAGATTGGCAACACGCTGTCCCAACAGTCCTGTCCCAGCCACATCGAAAACAGAAAATAGAAATGATACGCTGTTGGCACTAGAACAGCATTCAACTCCTCCGCGCAACTTCGAAATGGATGAAAAAGCATTGCGTAAGGACGCCAGCAAAACCACAACTACAGAACTCTCAGCTGACATGGTGAATCAAGAATTAATTAATGCCCCAACACATGATGACAACCCAAAGGACATCAAGCCGCGCAACAACATGGAAGGAAGAGGAACATCTGAAGCAGAAGCAGGAAGCTGGAGGAGCGCCCAACATCCCAGGTACGCATCTAATTCCAAATTAAATAAATCATTAATTAATAAGTCAAAAAGAAGTAATAAATTGGATGAAATAAACATAGAGAGCAGTAGGGATAGAACCATTCTCAATAACAGGGTAAATAATGGTAATATAGAAAATAACCCTAATAAAAATGTGGTCAACATATCCTCTTATGAGCTAAAGAAAGAAGAATTGGAAGTCCTTAACAGAGGTCTTAATTTTGCTGTAGCCCCCAACAAAATCCCCAACGAAGAAATCATCTGCAACCTTGAAGACGGAATCAAGACTCTCAAGGATGATGACAAAGAGCTCATCAGACAAGAGGTCGCAGTTATCCTAAGAAAAGCCAAACCCCCCAAAAGAAACTTAAGCCTGGAGCAACTTAAAGCCCTAAAAAACCTTAGAAACAATAAGGACATTGTAATTCTAAAAGCTGACAAAGGAGGTGCCACAGTCATTATGGATTATGAAGACTACATTAACAAAATGAAAGACCACTTATATAATAGTGGCAGCTACAAAAAGCTAGAGAAAAACCCCATCTCCAAGATCGCAAACCTGGTAAAGAAAGCCATCAAAGAAACCAATTTGGATGATAAAATAAAAAAGAAATTGACTCCTAACAGTGAAATCACCCCCCGGATCTATGGAGCCCCTAAAATTCATAAAAAAGATGTCCCCTTAAGACCCATAGCAAACACCATAGGGTCCCCAACCTATGAGTTAGCCAAATACGTCACTAGCATTCTATCCCCCCTAGTGGGCAAGACTAGCTCTTACATTAAAGACTCTAATCAATTTGTAAATTGCATTAAAAACACCAAGCTAGACCCCGGAGACAAAATAGTTAGTTTTGACGTTGTCCAGCTCTTCACCAAAATCCCCCTAGATGAAGCTATTCAGGCAGTTAAAGATGTAGCAGATCCGCAGACCGCAAAATTAGCCGAAATATGTCTTCGCTCCACCTTCTTCTCCTTCCAGTGTGAAATATTTGAGCAAACATCAGGTGTTGCGATGGGATCTCCCCTCTCACCAATCGTGGCAAACCTCTTCATGGAAAAATTCGAGAAGAAAGCGCTCGATTCATATCCATTAAAACCCAAATCATGGGTCAGGTTTGTAGATGACACCAGTGTCAATTGGCCTCATGGTGAGAATGAGCTAAACAAGTTTCTCAACCATCTCAATAACCTATCTGAAGACATCAAATTCACAATGGAAGTAGAAGAGAACAATTGCATTCCTTTCTTAGACATCCTCATTAGAAAGAATGATGGTTCCATTGGACACAAAGTTTTAGAAAGAAAGCCCATACAGATAACTACCTTCATGCCGACTCCCATCACCACCCTGCCCAAAAAATGGGGGTGCTACAAACCCTCTTCACTAGAGCCTATAGAATCTCTGATATAAACCACACTGATGAAGAAATTTCATACCTTAAAAGAGCTTTTACCAACCTAGGGTACAACAGCAAAAGCATATACAAAGCCATTCAAAAAGCAAAATATGATAATAATAAAAGAAAGGCTAATGACACCCCTACCTCGAATGCCTGCCTTCCTTACATCCAAGGAGTCACTGAAAGAATAGAAAAAATCCTCAAGAAGAAAAATATAAAGACCGCTTTCAAACCCTTGTCTACCATTAAGCAAAGAATGAAATCTGTTAAGGACAACCAAGAACAACTTCAGCAAAAAGGGGTATATATCATCAATTGTTCTTGTGGTGATCAATACATAGGAGAAACCGGCAGATCGGTTAGGATTAGACTCAAAGAACATAGTGCAGACATCCATAAAGAAAGAATCCGTACCTCAACACTAGCTGAGCATGTTGGAAAAACTAATCACCACATATGCCTCGAAGACACCAAAGTCATTGCTAGGGTAGAGCACCATTTCAAACGCAAGGTTAGAGAAGCCATTGAAATCATTAAACGTCCGAAAAACCTTAATAGGGATGGTGGCATGGAAATCAGCAAAAATTGGAACCCCTTGCTAACCCCCGCAAATAACCCCGATAACGAGACTAGCAATCCTTGACCATCTATCTCAATTCGATTTGCTTCTCTTTAGAGACCTAGGAAGATAAAAATCACCATTGTAAAATAAACATAATTAGTATAACATAAGTAATGATAATAAACATTTAAAGATGAGCTAGCAAAAAGAATGAAATAAAATTTGATAACTATAATATGAATTAAAAATCAACAATATTAATAATAATAATAATAGATATATAAAAATAATTGATAATAAAATCAGTAATAATATAAATATTAGTGTAAGTTAAGGATTAATATAGTAATAATAAAAATGCAAAGCATCAATGAATGGAAATTAATAGTTAGGAATAGTAAATATACATAGGAGTAATATTTAGTAATAATATAAATAAGCAAAAATTAATAAATATATCAATAATATAAAGAATAATAAATCTATCTAAGAGTAGCTAATAACTATGAATAGGTTTATGTGTAGATAAAATCATATAAGCATTAATAAAAATCATTAAAAAAAAAAAATAATTAACTTAACTAAATTAACTAGCAAACAAGAATAAACATCAAATATATATTAAAATATAAATTAATTAAAATACACAATTATTAACATATATAACCACATTAATTACACCCAATTATAATCAAATAGTATGTAGCTAATGAAAAGAAAAAAGCATAAAACAGTTATTAAAATCAATAAATTAATTAGGTTTTATTATAACATTACAAAACAAAATATTAAATAGTAATATTATCACAAATTAACTATTAATAAATAAAGTAAAGAAAAAACCTGAAACTTAAATAACAAATAATTAAATTATAATGAGTCGGCCAGTTTTTGCAAACTTAGCCGTACTCATATTTATACCTATCTTTTACCTTCCTTTCTCCTCACATTTTGTCCTGAAGATGAGTCTAGGTTCAGACTCGAAACGTCGACCAAAAAACATGAGCACTGTGGAAAATCCGAGCTCCTTTCAGAAATCACACCACAGTAGTCTGCAATCCAAAAACTAAAGGCTTTGTAGTGAAGGGTAAGAAAGAACTGGTATGCAAGTTAAAAAAGTCTTTGTATGGGTTAAAACAGTCACCAAAGATGTGGTATTAGAAATTTGATACATTTATATGGGGACTTGGCTTCACCAGAAGCAAATAAGATCACTGTGCGGATTTTAAATTAATTGGTGAGCATGTTATTTATCTAGTCTTGTATGTGGATGATATGTTGCTAGTTGGAAATGACAAAGAAATTTTCCAGGATTTGAAGACCCAATTGTCCTCCAAATTCGATGTGAAAGATCTTGGTGCTACAAACTATATTTTGGGCATGGAAATTAAAAGAGATCAAGCAAAGAGGAAGCTCTGGTTAAACCAGATTAAGTATGTCAAGAAAATACTGTAGAGGTTCAATATGCAGGATAGTAAACCAGTGAAGGTTCCTATTCCTGTAGGTGTAAAGTTATTTACTAAACAATGTCCCAAGACACAAGAATAGGAAGAGGACATGTCCCTTGTTCCCTATGCAAGTGAAGTCGGTAGCCTGATGTATGCGATGGTATTTACTAGACCAGACATTGCACATGTAGTTGGAGTATTGAGCAGGTTTATGTCAAAACTAGGGAAGGAGCATTAGACAATAATGAAGCGGGTTTTCAGGTATTTGTGTGGCACTAGTGATTATGGTTTGTGCTACCAAGGAAGACCAGGATTGGGAAGATTTTTGGATATTCGTGGCTTTGTTGGTGCAGACTGGGCTAGAGATTTGGATTAGAGAAGATATACAAGTGGGTATGTGTTTAACCTATTTGGAGGTGTAGTTAGTTGGATGAGTAAGAAATAATCTGTAGTGGCACTATCAACTATAGAGGCAGAATACATGGCAACCACTCATGCAAGCAAGGAAGAAGTTTCATTGAAAATATCGTGTTCAAGTATGGGGTTAGTATAGGGAACTATAAGGATGGACTATGATAGCCAAAGTGCAATTTTCTTGGCAAAGAACCCTGCTTACCATTCAAAGAAAAAGCACATTGATGTTCAGTATCACTTTGTGAGGGATATGATAGAAGAAAAAAATGTGTTGTTGGTAAATGTGGACACTTTGAAGAATATCGCAGATGCATTGACAAAATCTATAAGATCTGAGAAGTTCTCTTGGTGTAGAGAAATAATGGGTATGATAGGGTTGGATAAATGACTAAGCTCTCCAGTGCCCCCTTATGGAAAGAAAACAACAAGTGGGAGAACGGTTTTGTGCATGGTTTTCACACATGGTTTTGGGCGTGATGGTTTTCGGTCCATGGTATTGGATGCTTCGGCATGTATATATATGTCTTGTAAAATTGAAAGGAAAATAATGAAAAATCAATCTGGTAGTCTCGGTTTTGTGATCTAGGGGAAAATATCTATGTATATGTGTTATGATCTTGCCATTGATTATTTTCTGTTTTATAGAATTTGTATGTAAGTAATTTATGTACGGGGTAAAACCTACAACACACACACATCATCTGGATTATTGGGATTAAACATTAATATAGTATGTCTAAGTTAATTGTGTAAACCCCCTATGTACTTTAGCAATGTGTCCTGTGATTGCAAATCTACACCTAACATCAAAGACCTTTTTTGAATTCTTGGGTGTAATATTGCACATTTTGACCTTTAATTTGTCTAAAGTTTTGCCAATTCATGATGGCTTTCTACGTATAAGCTAGAGGGTAGAATTGTCTTTTGATTGCAACAATGAAATCATTCCAAGAAATTGAGATCTTACCATTTATTTTAATCTCCTCTTGGGTCTTTGACTCCCACCATACCAATGTTTCACCCTCCATTATAAAGGAAGCTAACTAAATATTTATGTCATCCTCTTGAAGATTTTGAGTCCTGCAATAGACCTCCAATTCACAAATCCAATTATCGGGCTTCTCTACATTCACTTCACCATTATACATGCACAACTCAAATTTAACATCAAGTTTTAAAAAAGGTGATTTACCAGTTCATTTTGAAGTATGATGATGATTATGAGTAAGGGTTGTGTTAGTGGAAGAGGGTGAAGATGCTTATGAAGAATAATATGAAGAAGATGGTGGAGAGGGTGGAGGTTTGTCTCCATTTCCATTACCTCCTCCTGAAGAGCCTTCTCCTTTGGGAGGTTTGGAACTTTCCCCTTGCAACTTGGTATTCCTCTCTTGGTAGAGGACCTTTACCATCTCTCTCATATCAAAGAAAGCTTTTCTGAAAGTCTTCTCATCTTCTATCATGTTTGTAGGTTCTCCTTCATGAGACATGATCTTTGGAGTCTCAACTTCAACTTGAGGCTAAACTGGTGTTGGAGATTGTGGAAACCTTGCTCTCCTTCCCCTTAACCCAACTTTAGGGCTTCCAACCAGCTTCCCTTCTCCTCTTTTGAGTTTTAACCTTGTAAGCATGACATAAAATTACAAACAGTTAAATACTTCTTTCACAAAGAAAATCTAGAGCTCTAATACCAAAAAATTATATGATTTAGAATATTAGATTGTTGTGCTAAGATCCTCCTCAACTTAGAAACAAAATGCTTTCATTGTGCTTAAGGATTCATGAATCTTTTTTTTGCAAGTGAAATGATGAGTTTTTATGTTAATTTTATGATCAATTTAACATAAATCAGAGACTTAACAACAAAATAAATATGTACAAAACATCATAAAAAATACATTACAACATGAACATGATAAAGGAGTTCACCCCTCCTGGGCTATGTCTCTTTAGTCTAGCTTCCAATGGCTTGGGCCTCTCTATTATGCTCAAAAGTGTAAAAATATGTGTTTACAATGCTAAAATTCTTTTGAAACCTACTCCAATGAGTCCATAATGTCAAAAAATGGCTATCTACCTCTGTTTTCATCCAATTTGGTGGAAATTGAAGAAGTTATGACCTCTCCTAGTTTTACCAATATTCGCTTCACAAATTGCACCATTCCAGCATGATCCTAAAATTTCACTCAAAAAAGTGCTAATTGCATGACAATGTTACTGTGTGGTGACCATAAACTATTGGCACTAACAGATCCATTACAAATCGCAACCAATAGGTCTTATGGTTTATGAATGCGACGTGGGCGATATGCGATTGCGATAAGCGACGAACCCAACAGAACTATAAATTGCAGTATAAATGTATCACATTCGATATAAATCGCAATTGATAGAGCCATGGTAATACATATAACACGACTTTTCAATTTGCGATATGTGATTGTGATATCGCTATTGCAACTTGATCCTATTGGGGCCAATTCTGTAAAAGTTCCATTATGTGATTGTGACCATCGCATCACAACCCTAACTTGCCCTGGGGTCGATACTTTAACACCAACCCACCTCCAATATGCAATTTGCGAAATGTGAGGCCAATGGTGGCCTACCACTTGGCACTTCAGCATTCGCTGAAGAGCCCTGCCATGTCATCTTCCCCTACCATCTGTTTAAGTCAAACCTGAACTTTGACTTGCTCTAACTTCTTCATATGAGCTCGGATTCGAGTGTTGTTTATACCATTAGAATCAGGATGACGAGCACTTTGATCTGAAGCTAAGTTTATCGAGATTCTTCCACTTTTATTTTGAGCCTAATTTTGAGCACCTGATCAACAATGTAGCTTAAAACCTTCAACACTGGTCATCTACATAGTTGTTCAAATTCATCCAATAGGTAGCTTAGAGGATTGAACAAATCCACAATGACCTGGTCATCGAGCATGAGTAGCAAAAGAAGTAACTTGTCGCTATCACGATGGAGCGAGATAAGCTCCAATAGACCAATCAACAACTGCAATCACAAGTTGAGTAGGTGACATCAAAGCTATGAGCACTTTGGCAAGATGTGACCGATTTAGTAATTGAAGTGCCGAAGGATTTTTCAGCTTGAACATTGGTCGACTGCTGCGACCATATTCAGACAGCATGCATGGAACTTGTGGTCATCAACAAGGTGTTGAAGAAGAGTTTAGATACCACAAGAAAAATGATGTCTAATCTAGATACAATCTACATCATGGAGATCGAGAAGAAACTCCACATTGCCGCTGCACTAAAAGATTCACTAACTGAGCAGATGGTTATGTGCTAATGGAAGAAATCAATGATTTGTTAGACATCTTGGCCATGAAAAACCAGCTAGTGAATCCACTTCACCAACAACTCCAACAACACATTTTTGATAGAAATACCTATAAGGACAAAGGGAAGCTAAATAAAATCAATGATGAGATTGCCTCCCTCGAGGCCAGGGTACAACAAACTGAGGAGGAATTAGCCAAGATGAAAAATAAAATTCGTGATCTTAGGCCACTAGTTCATAAGAATGTGATTTCTCTGTGGGACGTATGTGACGAGGTCGAAGAATAGTGGAGCACCCTACAGAACACCTAGCGCTATCAACCGAAATCCACATCAGGTGTTGAATTTCTCCAAAAGGCAGAAACCCTCATAGGTGTCTATTAGACAACATTGGAAGATTATAACTACTTTTACCAGGAAATGGTTGTCGCAATAACTAAGTTGGGGCCTTCATTTCAAAAATAAGGCCAAATTGTAGCAAAAACCACCCCACATGAAGCAGGACCAACACAACCAGAGGTAAAATCAGGAACATAATAATAAGAGGAACCAACACAACAACAAGAAACAATGATAGATATACCGCCAGGAATAGCAAGAGATCCGATAATACTTGAGATAGATTGACTCAAGGATGAGTCAAAGAACTGTGGTTGGGGCCTGCTAGGGCCTTCACTTTGAATTTTGGATTTTGGTAGGAAGAAAGGTTGAGAACAAGTGGCGGGGAAAATGGTTCAGCTTGTAGAGCTAAAAGCCAAAGGAAAGGGACATGAATTGGGAGTGAACGGACAATTGTTGCATGGTGGAAGAAGAGTACAAAAGCAGCGGGGCAAGGGAGATAGAATGAATCCAAGGGCTAAGTTAGCTGAGTGGAACTAGCAGTTGGAATGCAGAGCAAAGGATAGAAGGAAATAGATAGCATGAGGAAGGGGTTGGTGATCAAGTGGGTAAGAAAGGGTACAATCCTGAGAGCTAGATCAATTGTGGAAAGGCTAGGACTGTCCTCTACTCTACTTATGTCCATTCTTGTTAGTTGTGTTCTATGAAAAAGCACTCTTTATGTATTGGATGAATAGGATTTGAGCCTTTTATACTCTATCATGTAATCTCTTATATTCCAGTTAATGAAAGAAGCAGTTTGCGTTCCTTATTGTATAGTTGTGTTCCTTATGGGTTATTTAAATTTTTAAATGAATGATCAATAGCTAGGTAGCTTCTTAAGATGGTATGAGTAGAATGACAGTCTTGGATAGTACAGAGAATTGAGTGTGATGAGTTATTGTTGTATGTTATTTTCATTTCCTTGATACCCCATCCAACCCCATCTAACTTCGGTCATGACACACCACGGTTGAGACTCCTTGCCATCCAGGTAAGGTGAAAATGTCGGCATTTTCCTAGACACAGCAGAGCCTTGTTGGCCCCTTGAACTTGAACCTAGGGTCTCTTCCCTGTTGTCATTTTCATGCCAACACCCTTCAAGCCTCCTTTGCCTTTGGTCTCTTTTGATAGGTTTTTCCAACCTCTTAGTGATCTGTAACTTTGATTGATTGTGGATCCACATTCTGAGTAGTGTGTAGTTTAGAGTGTCAAATCTAGGTCTCTGTTCAACTTTGTCTATTTTTTCCTAATATTTTCTTGCATAGAGCACTTTTTTATGCAACACAGAGTGCTACCAGAACATATATTGTTGCTTACAATAGTGCTAAAGACCCTATCAGTGCATATTTTGACCATTACAATAGTGTTGGTCCCAAAAATGATATTTTTTTAGGGTTTTTGAGAAAAGATCTGGAATATCTTTATCTCTAAAGTCTTTCTCCTGCTCTGTGTGCATAGAACTTTGACTTATGTTTGTTAGATTCTTCGTTGTTTGCAAAAGTTTGTCCCATGTTTAAGTAGTGATAATGAACTTTAGTTAAACCTTTAGTTCTTTAGGTAATCGAATTTACTGTTTTTTTGCTTGCATGTGTTACCGATTTTCTGTCTGATAAGAATTTTTAGCTCTTTTGGAGACCAGAAAGAAATTACATTTACATTTTTTAATCCTTCATCTCAAAATTGATCATTACTTATGGAAATTACATTATATTACATTGCACTAGAAATTTGTTTTGAGATTGTCATTGAGCATAGACTACAATGCTTGGTGTTGAAAGATGATAAGTGCATCTTCATCCATTTTAAAAGAAAATATTCATGTAGGTGAATATTAGTAAATTGAAATTCATTTACTTTTTTATCATTTCATTGTAATTATGGAAGTGAAAAATCTAGTTAGGAAGCTATCGTTGGTTGCATATTTGATTGTTGCATCAATCTTTGCACTTTTCCCCTACACTATATAGCTTTCATCGAAAATGAAAAGATTTGACATATTAGTTGCATCATAGGTGTGTTACGGTGACATTGATTTTTTAGCCTTGAAACTGAAACAATAATTCAAGATCAACTTTAAGACTAATCTCAATTAACCTAAGGAGAATTTGGAACATTAACAAAAAAATGTAGAGGTCTATACTAGAGACATGTTCTGGCATTGTTAAACATAGGAGTTGTTGTTGTTTTCCAGCGTTGCATCCTGAGGGTGAAATCTCATTCCATGTAAATAAGTGTATAAGATCGTTTTCCATGTACCTTCAGGTATATTGGAAAATGCTCCATGCATGAAAAGTATAAAGAAACACTCTCATCGAACGGTTATGAATTAGACAACACTACTATGGACTACACTCCCACGTACTATTGAGTATATTTTGGGATTCCCCTATAGGTTGTTATCTATCCATATGTAACCGAGTTTGTTGCCTTGTATATCATGATACAGCAAAAACAACATTCAGGGAGATTGGTTATCGTACATCAATTCTTTGGTTTCCCAAGGTGTATATTATAGTACACGGTTGCTTGGTAAAACTTTTTGCCTAGTTATCCCTTTCTTTTGTTTATGTCTTTAATTTCTAAAATAAAATAATTGACCACAAAACAACATCCTTCCTGTGGAAATAGCTCCTTAGTGGATTGTAGGTTGAGATTGATGGAAATAGTTCCTGAGTCTACTAATCAAGGAAACCCCTTTGTTGAGAATCTTGGTCCTTTTCCTTCTTTTGGAAATGTTGGTGCTCCCTACATGGAAACATTGTCCCTTCCTGGATTTACCATTGGTTTGCTAGTTTGGTTATTTTTGACCCCTATGGTTCCAAACATCCAAACTTCTTCTCAACTGAGTTATCCTTGACCTGACAACATCAACCTCGTGTAGATCCTAAATTTGACCATTTTCCTTCTTTACCTATTGTTTCTTCATCGCTTTATTCCTCTTCACCTGGTGAAAGTCTTGAATCTGGTAACCAAGAAGATAAGAAGAAGAAGAAGAAGAAGAGGATGAATAATAAGAAGTGAAATAAGTAAGGGGGAACAAAGCAACCATTGCTATAGGTGTAATTGATGTTGAAAAATCTTCCGATCAACCCCACAAAGTCAAATTCCATTGCAAGTTATGTAAGGGTGAACACCTTCTTAGAGAGTGTTTGGGTATTCCCAAGGTATTAGAAGTGTGGTCCACAAGCTTACATCATCCTTTGTCATCAGCCTCTAGAGATCATGCAAGTGATAAACACTCAACTAGTGATAGTAAGGCCCATGGGAAAAAGGGTAAAGTAAAATTTCCCTATAGGTTATGCGAAGGGAATCATATTATTCACCTTTGTCCTTGTATGGATGAAGACTCAAAAGTGTTGGAAAACCTTACAACTTCTTAGCCTAGTCTTCCAACTGGTTATCAAAATTTTTCCCTAATCCTCCAGTAATTGATCAAGTGATTGATTAGAATTCATCTCTAGTCAATCCCTCTCTCTTTCAATGTGAATCCCATGAGCCCATTCTTGACCAACCATTGGTTGAGAAAATGTTTGAATTGATTCCACTTTCAGTTGATTATACCTTACTCGTAGAGAGTGAACTTCATACCACTTAGGTTCTCCTTATTTCTTCACATTCCAATGAATTGGGGGGAAGTCCTCCTATTCCCATGGTATGGGGGGGTGATCCTCACATTCCCATGGTACAAGGGGTGATCCTCCCTTTCCTATAATGAAATTGGGTTGTTCTCCCATTCCCATGGCACCCCCTCCAAGTAGTATGGTCACTTCCTTTGATTGGAGTTGACTGACAAGATATCATCTTCCTTCTTACATGCCCTTTCATATCATAGTACAAGATTATAATATACCCATACCTGGCACAATCATAGATGGAGGGACATATGTTAGTATTTTGTCCTTAACTAGGAAATATTTAGGTTCTCCACAACTTCTGCCCATTACCCAATTTGTTTTAGCTTTTAACAGAGGAACCAGTCAACTAGTAGGGGTCCTTCCTAAGTTTCCTATTAGTTTGGGAGAAAAAATTGTCTATGTCGATGTGATGGTTCTCCAAGGCCCTTTGGATTTAAATTTACTCCTCAATCATGTCTATGTTTATGTCATGGGATCTCTTATCTCTTCTCTCTTCCGAGTAATGTGTTTCCCGCATGAAGGAAGAATTGTGACCATTTATCATCTTTCATTCGTTGGTTCTAATTTGGATCCCAATCAACCAAAATCCCTAAATGGTCCTTATATGCAAGTGGTATCACCACCATAGGTTAATTATATGGGAACCCATTCTATGCCTGTGTTTACTAGTGATCTAGTCAGCGATATAGTGCATCGTGTATTGGGGGCATTGGAGCCTAATCTTTCCATGAGGCCCCTTGATACGTATCCCTCCTAGAGCATTGTTCTCCCATCTGATGAGAACCTCTTGGAAACTATGGCCTCTTATGAGCCATGGTCAAGGTTTTCCAGAGCATAGTTCCTTGTCTTATGTCAATCTCCTTTAAAAATGAATCAAGGATCTTGGAGCACAATTATTTTACTTGTGTCAAGCTCCTTAAAAAATGAAACAAGGTTTCAGAGCAGAGTTCCTTGTCTTGTGTCAAGCTCCTTAAAAAATGAAACAAGGTGTCAAAACAAAGTTCCTTTACTTGTGTTAAGCTCATTAAAAAATGAAACAAATCCCATTTCAATTAGAGTTTTTGTTTAGATATCTTATGATCCAGATTTAAATAGGAACACAACAAATTAAAGAGGTAACCATAAACACAGAGATGCAGTGGAAATAATACTTCATTTCATTAATGTAAAATACTGAAATATGCTTACAAATAGCAATACAAATAAACCAACTAGGGTGATGGTAGCTTATCTCTGAGAAGAGATGTGGTAGCTACATGCCTTTGAACTATCTTACAATGAGGCTCAAGGGCCTTTTTATTATTTAACAATAAGAGAAAACCCTAAACAACCAAAAACCTAACCAGAGGAGATGTAACACCAAGAGTTTATGGGCCTCATTGGGGTGAGTTGGACAACCAACTTCCCGAGGTCGCGACTTGGTCATATTATCTCCATTTGACATGCATGATAGCCCATTGGAAAGATCTCTCCGAGGACTACAATAGAAAAGATGATTTGAGAAAAAAATTTGCTAGCGGTAGATTTCACAAAAATTTTTGTTTAGGGCTTGAAAATTGCTCCGGAAGTTTAGGACCCGAAAAACTACTAAAAATAGTAAACTGTGCTATAATTAAGGAAACTGAAAAACTGAAAGAAGCAATGGTGGGGGTCCAATTAGAATTGGCGGGTGGCCACCAATATCCACTTGGATCATTCCTCCACCCTTAGGAAGCAATGGTCCCCATTGCGTTGAGTTCCTCCATGAGATGAGGGAACTTCTGCTGAGCTTGATCCCTAGTGAGCCACTTGCTCTGGTGAAGGAGTTGGCCTGCTTTGACAACTCGATACAGTTGGATATTCTACTCACAAGTGTGCTTGATCTGTGTTTCCATGATCCAATCAGTTGTAGCTTGTTCCATGGAATCTGGATTTAACTCTCTGTGTGTGAGTTGTTCTGCAATGTCAGATGTGTCTAGTGATGGTGGAAAGTATGGCCAAAGGTGGTCTACATTGAACATTAGGTGCAGGCCAAGGAATGGGGGAATGCTGAGCTCAAATGCATTATCTCCCACAACCTTGGTAATGGTGTAGGGACCATATCAGAGTGGTTTGAGTTTCTGATAGGCTCTGGTAAGGCGTTCCTTTTGCAAATGAAACCAGACTTTGTCGCCCACCTGAAACTTGTGTGGCACCCGATGTTGATCATGTCGTTTCTTGTACTTGGCATTTGATTTCTCCAGAATGTCATGGACCTACTGGAAAATATGTTGGATGTGCTCAATGAATTTGTTTGACTTATCTATTTCAGATTGGACATGAGCCAAATCTGTGTGAGTAGCTGCAAATGGCATGGCCACATCAATGGGACATAGTGGCTGGAATCCCAAGCCCACTTGAAAAGCGTTGTGGCTAGTCGAGCTATGGAGAGCCTGGTTGTAGTTGTGCTGAACATATGGGAGGCTCTCATCCCATGTGTGTGGATGCTTTGAGTTGTACATGCGCAGAATGTGTACGATCATCTTGTTGACAACCTCTGTCTGGCAATCAGTTTGAGGATGGAAGGCTGTGGACTTAGTGAGTTTGGTGTCTAGCATCAACTAGAGATTGGACCAAAATGTACTGAGGAACTTGTTGTCCCAACCTGAGATGATAAACTGTGGGATACCAAAGTGTACCCACACTCGTTCAAAGAAGAGTTTAGCAGTGGCTTCTGTTGTGATATTCTTCTTGTAGGCTACCATAATGGCCATCTTTGAGAGCCTGTCAATGACCACAAAAACACAGTCATTTCCATGCTTAGTGGAAGGAAGGCCTGACATGTAATCCATGGAGATGGATTCCCAAGTTCAACTAGGGGTAGGCAGCGGGGTATAGAGGCCTTTCTTCTCGACAGTCAGTTTGGCAATGACGCAGGTAGTGCATGATCTGATGTACTTCCCTACATCCTGTCGAAGATTCGGCTAATAGAAATAATTATGTAGTACTGCCACTATTTTCTCAACCCTGAAATGCCCAGCAACCTGACTGTAGTGTGCTTCCCAAATCATCTTGGCACGCTCACTTGAAGGAACACACAAGTTAAAACGTAGGTGGCATAACAGGCCATCCTGGAGTTGAAATTTTGGAACATGCAGACCCTCCAAGAGTGTCTGGTATGTGTGGTTGAATTCTGGGTTGCTTTTGTAGAGAACTAGACAATCAGAAGTCTCGTGCCCACAAGGGTTGAGCACGGTGGTTAATGCCATGATCGGTGGTCGACTGAGGTAATCTGCAACATTGTTGGTGTTGCCCTTCTTATACTTGATATTCAAATGGAACTATTGCAGGTATGTGGACCACTTCTGATGGCGATCATTTTGCAATTTCCCTTGGGTCTGTATAAACTAGAGGGGTCGGTGGTCTGTGTGGATGATCGTTTCCTTCCCCAAAATGTTATGTTTCCATTGTCGGCAGGCCTGCACAATGGAATACATCTCTTTGTCATAAGTGGGATACTTCCAGACGTTGTCTGAAAGTGTCTCACTGTGATATGCCATTGGATGCCCATGTTGAGTAAGGACTGCCCCAATAGCATAGTCAGAGGCATTTGTCTCAACCTCAAATGGTTGTTTCAAGTCTGGCAATGTGAGCACAGGTGTCGAGTAGAGGTGATCTTTCAACTTTGTGAATGCCTTCTATTGATATTCAGACCAAAAGAATTTGCTTTCGCTCCTCCCTTGGTGAATTGACTCAAGGGCTAAGTGATATTAGAAAATCCCAACACGAACCTGTAGTAGAAGCTGGCAAGACCTAGAAAGTTGCAGAGCTTTGTTATAGTGGTTGGAGAGGGCCAATCTCGAATGACTTGGATCTTGGTTGGATCCACATGCACCCCCTGTTCATCAATAATATATCCCAGGTACTAAACCTGGGACATGCCAAAAGTGCATTTCTCGAAATTGGCACATAACTTGTGTTGCTACAGTGTTTTGAGAACCTGTTGGATGTGGTGGAGGTGCTCTTCCTAGCTCTGGCTGAAGATCAAGATGTCATCCAAGTAAACCACTACAAATGAGTTGGCGAATGGCCACAATATGTCATCCATTAGCCTCATGAAGGTTTTAGGAGCATTCGTCAGTCTGAAATGCATAACCCACCATTCAAAAAGGCCCTCCTTGGCTTTGAAGGAAGTCTTCCACACATTGGAGGGTTCGATTGGTACCTGGTGATATCCTGACTTCAAATTGATATTGTTGAAATATTTCCCCCCCTTCAGTTGATCTAGGAGGTCATCAATCCATGGGATCAGGTACCTATTATGGACAGTGATCTTGTTCAGCACCCGATAGTCAATACAGAGTCTCCAAGTCCCATCCTTCTTCTATACCAACATAATTAGGCTTCCACAGGGAAATGAACTTGGATGAATGTGACCTTTCTGTAGCAACTCCTGAATCTACCTCTTGATTTCATCATTCTCTAGAATGGAGTGTTGATATATTGGTCCATTGGGAACTGGTGCACCTGGGGTTAGATCAATGGAGTGCTTGACCTGACAGTGCAGAGGAACCCTTGCATGGGAGGTGAAGATGTCCTCGTACTCCTCCACAACCTTTTTTATCTGTAGTTGTCGTGCGGAGGGGCCCTATCTAGAGGTTGTGGCCACCATCTTCTTCTTTCCTTGAGGGCGTATCATCAGGAAACCAAATTTCCTGGTTTTGGAAATGAGCTTACTGCATTGTTTTGCAGTAACCAAAGAGATGGTGGTAGGTGGTACTACCTCCAATATCCTGTACAAATTATTTCCCAAAGTAATAATAACAGCATGGGGCCTTGATTCATACACAACATGTCACTTCCACAAGTATGTTTGTCCTAATAGCACATCACAAAATTCAAGGGGAGCAATGTCACACAATACCTTATCCGTGAAGGGCTTGATGTTGTATGGAAGGCAACACTGCTTTCTCACACGAAGATCCCATCCTTGGTGACGCCACCCAATGGTGTACTGTTGTGGATGTGTTGTGGTTGATAGGCCTAGATGCTTCACGACTTCTACCGAAATGAGGTTCTTTTGGCTCCCGTTGTCGACAATGAACTCTAGCGGGGATCCATTTACCCACATATGGGAGTGGAAGAGACGCTCCTCCTCCTCTAGATCTTTGGGTTCCTCCTTCTGGATCTTCATGGTGGCAATGGTCACATTGGGCTCCACATAGATAATCTAATTCCCTTTGTCATTCCCCTTGTCGGGTTCTGACTCAGAGTCAGAACATGCATCTAATTCTGAAACCTTTAGCTCAGCCACTAGTGACTGCTTGGCCTGACATTCACTTGAGTTGTGAGGGGAGCTCTTATGGAACTCACACCATTTTACCATGTCCTTTTTCAACTTCACGGTACTGTTCTTTGCTTGCAGCTTTGGCAGGTTGTCTTGCGCTGCCCCACCTTGGTTTTTTCCTTTGTTCTATGGTTTGGGGGCACCTTTCGCTTGCTTCAAATTCGCAGATCCAAAGTCTCACTTCTTCTGTTTAAACTTTTGCTCGACCTTGACGGCATATCGGTATGTCGTGCCAAGCGAGGAGATGTTCAGGAATTCTATTTCTTCCTGGATGTACTTATGCAAGTAGTCGTGGTATTTGAGTATCAAATGCTACTTCGAATCCTTGATACCCAACTTTGTGCGAAGGATATGGAAAATATTGGTAAACTCTGGCACATCTTGGTCCCTTCCTTGCCACAACGTGGTCCACTTTATGTATTGATCCTCATAGCTTCGGAAAGGGTAGTACCACTCCTTAATGGCATCCCAAAATGAATTCCAGGTGGGTGTGGCTGGAAATAGTGAGCCGGTATTTTCATCCTTCTGCTTGCTAGGTTTCGCACTAGTCCTTGATGTGAGGGGCTGCTTTGAGAAGAGAAAAAACAATCTTTTCCCAACTCAAAAATTCATGAACAGGAAAATAACCCTTTAGCAAATTTAACAATTTATCTATGGCATCTATGTCTATCTGACCCTCGAATATGGATATTTCAAAATTAACTTGTACCTTAAAGGGTGGCATTTCCAGAGTAGCTGCTAGAAGCCAATGTGTCGCCTCTGGGTAGCCGCTGAAAGATCTGGGCAAAGATGTCGAACATCACATTCCTTTGTCACTTGAGGGCTTCTTTGAGCAAGATTTTGATAGGATCTCCTGCCCCCTTGTATTTCTTCTCATCTGCCATGGGAGGCTGTCAAGATTTGTGAGGCTGGTCTTGCAAAGGTTCAAACAATTCAAGCCCTAACTCCTTATATCCTGACCTTGTTGGGGACATGCAAAGAAAAATAGAGAAAAAGCAGACTTCTCTAATACCATTGATCTAGATTTAAACAGGAATGCAACAAATTATAGAGGTAACCATAAACATAGATATGCAGTGGAAATAATACTTCAGTTCATTAATGTAAAATACTAAAATATGCTTACAAACAACAATACAAATAAACTAGCTAGGGCAATGGTAGCTTATCTCTAAGAAGATATGTGGAAGCTACATGCCTCTGAACTATCTTACAATGAGGCTCAAGGGGATTTTTATTATTGAACAATAAGAGCAAACCTGAAACAACCAAAACCCTAACTCGAGGAGATGTAGCACCAAGAGTTTATGGGCCCCGTTGGGGTGAGTTGGACAACCAACTTCCTAGGGTTGCGACTTGGTCATATTATCTCCATTTGACATGCATGATAGGTTGTTGGAAAGATCTCTCCGAGGACTACGAAAAAAAATATGATTTTAGATAGAAAATTGCTGGTGGTAGATTTCCCAAAAACATGTTGTTTAGGGCCTCAAAATGGGCTCCAGAAGTTTAGGACCCGAAAGACTGCTAAAAATAGTAAACTGTGCTATAATTAAGGAAACTAAAAAACTAAAAGAAGCAATGGTGGGGGTCCAAGTGGAATTGGCGGGTGGTCACCAATATCCACCTGGATCATCGTAGTCAATTCTTTCACTTTGTATCATAAATTAGCCTTCATTCCATCCACATGTTAGTAACGTGTAGTCTACTTAGGTGAATGAAATGAAGCTTGGGGGGCATGTACCTTAAATTGAGTCATTATGATGGGGGAATGCAAAATTATCTCAAGCATAGTTTTTTTTTAAATCTTGTGTAAAAATGAAACCAATATCAAGCATAGTTTGTCTCCATTTTAGGATTGTGTAAAAATGAAACCAAATATGAGCATAGTTTTTCTCATGTTTCAAGATTATGAAAAAATGAAACCATGTTCAAGTAATCTCAAGCATTATTTCCCAGGTTTCAAGCTTGTGTAAAAATGAAACCATTCCCACTTTACCTCTCATGATTTTCATTTTTATTAGCCTGTTTTTCTTAGATGAGCCTTGGTTTTTTCATTCCATCACCACCATCTCTTTTATCAATCATACACTTTCACTTGGTTGTTTTACCCTTTCTTGGGAACATCTGTGATGAGTGGTCTTATTAGCCAGCCTCTTGACCTTTACATGTTTTGAATATTTCCATCATGACCATAACTAGTTGCTACCCCTTTATACCACTTGTTCCTTCAAGTGGAGTCATCTTTTAGCTCTTTTCATACTCAAAAAATATGAAAATATTGTCGAGCACTTGTCTTTTCGAACTTGTAAAAGTAAATGAAAATACGTCTACTCAGTATAAGTTTAACCCTTTTCTAGACTGAGATAAACTAGCTATGAAAAAGGAATACCTTAGTTGAACATGGCTAAGAGGTTCTCTTAAGTATCGTTTTCTACCTTTTTGGACTTAAGATATTGCCTACGAAAAGGGATATCTAGAGTTTTACTTTCCGACTCTTTTTCAAACTCTCTAAACATGGAAAAGATGTCAATTTACTGCTTCGTCAGACTTGTAAAACTACAATGACGAAGGACTTGTCACCATGATGAGATCGAGCTACTCTTTCCTAGGGCTCATTAAAAATACTAGGATGAAAATACACGACAATCATATGGTATCCTCTTCAAGCTTGAGATTAAAAATAAAGACGTACTTGCTTGAAATAGTGGGGGGAAATGGAAGGAAACATATATCCTATATTTTGCATGAAAGGCATCATGTCTCTCTTGAACATGACACTTATCTGTATCTCATGTCAGGTTTTGGTTATCCTCACTTCGTTACTTGACTTATTGGGTTTGGAGAATCCATTTGCCTCTCATCTTATTATATCCTATTGTCATCATGACCTATGATCCTATTTTGAGTCAATTGTTTCCAAATTAAGGAGTTGTGTCACCGATATGTTCAAGAGAAGTCCCATCTACAAATTCAAACCACTTATACCCTGTTTGACTTTTTCTACATCAATCTTGAATCACTCTTGCCAACTTTGTAAAATCCTCTGTTTCATGTCGATGATCTAGGAAAAAATATGGCCCTCCTTTGATGGATCACTTCTTGTCGATTCCAACTCATTATCCAGGAAGATGATCTAGAAAATCCCTTTCAGTACCTTGGAGCTTGCATGCCTCAATGGAAAGTTCTTGGCATTCAAAAATAGGTTCCCATCACTCACCTACGATTGAATGATTCTATGAATTTTTTACTTTGGCTTCATTGTTCACACTCATGGATTGTGTTATTGTACCTTGATATCCATCATCATAATTTTTGGCTTCTCTCGTGCCTATTAAAGGTTTACATCATTGGCTGGTAATCAAGTGGTTTCTAGCATGTTCAACTACAACTTTTTAATTCACATGGTGAGATTTTTACTTTGGTTGGATTGAGACAGAGATGAAAAACCTAGGTTTTGTTTGATAAATCCAAGTTGCGTGGAGTTATTAAGTATTAATTATTGTAAACTTGATCCTTTCTATAAGGATGGCTACATCCATTCCATGGATCCATGTAGTGTTAGATTCTTACACTTTAAGTATACTTACATGAGAGATGCCAAATATATTTATTATGTGTGATTTACAAGTATCCTAACGATGGTTCTCTAAGTCCTTGCCTTTCCTTGTAAAGAACCTCAGCCATCACTTCCCATTATGACTTCATGCTTAGGGTGCATCTGTTATATAGTATTTTGTCACACTCCCAGTCTCGTATCCTGAAGTGTCGCACTTTGTGTCGTCGATGCCACTAGCGTAGCAAAATGATGAAATTTGTTGCAAACAATGTATCCACCATGAAACATGTTTGTGGTTATAAGAATAACATCCGTGAAGAAAAGGAAGAAAAATTTCCTTGAAATAATTCTGAAGGACTTGTACAAAATCTTGATTCTCTAGACCAACGCGTTTTTCATAACTAGTGACCCATGTTGATCACTTGTTGCATCATATATTCCTAGCACTGCTAGCACGACCTTTATCAGGAAAATTCACACTGGTCCTCTTCAGGCAATTTTTCCCAAAAATGGAGGATAATCTTCTCTTACTAGAAGGCTCGAGAATGATGATGTGGTTTCAGGTAGATGAGGATTGGAACAAGACCTCCCATTCCTGGCCTTAGATCCTCTTTCCATGGATCTATCCCTTGAGATGTAGAACTCGTCCCTCTTTTCATGGATCCTCAACTTCCTCTCCTTCCCTATAAATGGATTTCCCACCTTCCACTAATGGTTTGTTTCCATCCTACTTTTGAATTATGCCCAATTGCTTCCCATTTGAAAACAATAAAAGATGTTTGAAGATTAATGCTTGGAATTGGAATTTCACTTGAAGGAGGCTTCCAACATCAAGGCTTCATTGGTTGTAATGATCCCTTTTTCATTTATTAATAATACAATATATGTTTTATTTCCATAAATGTGTCAATTATTGTCCATTTATTGTAATACTCCTTGATTTGTTACATAATTTGTATTAGAAAATGTTATAGTTTGCATAGTTTTGTTGTCTCCACTTGATCTTTCTTGCAGGAACTCATCTACACTAGCAAAGAGGAGATTGTGGGCTTGGAAGAAAAAGATTCAAGGTTGACATCAAGGGTATTAACATTAGAGATAGGTAGGATATCTATCCTCCTTTGTATTTTCTAGTATGAATTAGGAAAGGTTGCATGCAGAGTTGTCTTCTGTAGTTACTAGATCCTCCCATGGGACTAGAGGGATTGTTTATGTCCATAGAAAGGATTTCCTACACAACAAAAGGTGAGCAATTGAATCTAATTAGAGAGGTTCATGACTCCGAGGTTGCAAGGAACTTTGGTGTAGGGAAGACCATGGCTAACTTGCATAGGCATGTGTATTAGCCCTAAATGTAAAAGCAGGTAGCTAGGTTCATAAGAGGATGCATATTTTGTTGTACCAGTAAGCCTAGCTACAAGAAATAGGTTCTATATTATCCCTTACATATACCTACTCATCCTTGGGAAATAATTACCATGGACTTTGTGGGAGGTTTACCGACCACCAGGAAGGGACTTGACTACCTATTCGTGGTAGTTGGCAAGATCAACAAGAGGTGTTTTCTCGTGCCCTGTAAAAATACCATTAGCGGGAAAGAAGTAGCAAATATTTCTTTGGATAGGTCTAGGAGCACTTCGGGATACCAAGGATCATCATTTCAAATAGGGATACAAGATTTCTCAGTGCATCCTAGACTACATTGTAGGAGACGATGGACACAAAGTTAATGAGATCTCTAACATTCCATCCACAAACAAATGTGCAGACAAAAGTAGTCAACATGAATTTGGTGCAAGTTATAAGGGGATACAACTAGAGGCATTCAAAGACCTGGGATGAAAATATGGTTTATATATGCCATTCTTATAATAGAGTAGCCCACACTTCTATAGGAAAGTCCCCATTTGATACTTTTTTAGATATTTTCCACCTTTAAGGTATATTTGGGAAGCAAGGAGGAGTGAGAGGAAATCTTACAGGAGTTGCTTTGAGGGATGAAAAGTTTATAGAAAAGATCAGAAAGATCCATCTATAGTAAAAGGAAAACTATAGAAGTTGCAGGAGAAGTATAAGGCCCTACATGTTCAACTCAAAATAGATAAACCATTCAAGGTAGGAGATAAAGTATGGTTACAATTAAACAAGGAGAGGCCAAATGGACCTGGTAGAAAAATCAAGGCTCTGAGGTATGGTCCCTTTGAGATACTGGAAAGTGTGGGTGATAATGCCTATTGACTAAGTTTACCACCATATATTTGCATTTACTCAGTTGTAGATGTATAGAACTTGAAACTCTATGAGAATTCCATGCTAGATCAGGAAGAGGAGAAAATCATACCTTTTGTGGAGGATTTGGCACTAGATACTCAGGAAGAGTTAAAAAAAGTTACAGCTTTGAAGAAGAGGTCTAGAGCTACAAGAAAGGGGTAGCATGACCTTTGGAATATTGGATTGAATGGACAACTTCTGGGAAAAGCTAAATGATACACTAGAGAGAACGCAGAGGGAAATTTTCATCACCTCATTTAGCAGAATCTTTTGGGGACAAAAATCATCCCAAAATGGCGAGGAATGATCCATATTGGATAATTATATTTTTTTTCATCCATCACTATGCATTTGGAGTGGAAAAAGTGGAGGAATCATCTCATGGGACCGATTTTTGCTGGTGGGACCTAGTTTGGAAAAATGGGTTCTGAAACCTTCCATGAGCCTTTTGAGGAATCAAAAGACATTTTATGGGGGTAAAAATTTTCCTCTTTATCACCACAGAAGTGATTGGTGAAAAATTAGTATGGGAGGTCCCCATAAGATAACTCACCTTAGGAAACCTTCCGTAAAATAATGAAGTGGCACGCAAAGATGAAGCCTTGGAATGAATCAATGTTAGGCTAATGTGGAAAAGGGTTAAACAAATGATTATTAGTCAAGTCACAACATTGTGGAGGATCCCACTAATATCTCATATTGGATGGATGACCCCAGAAGAACCAAAGGAAACAAAAGGATGAAGAGTTGGGATGATAATGCTCCGAGAGGATTTGGCTTGTCTTGGCCAAAATGAATAAAAAAAGAACACATGAAAAAACCAAAGTTTGGGACCCCACTCCTTTGTATTGGTGAAAACATGGCCCAACAGTGGAAGGACACATGGCAAACTAGGTGATTGATAACATTAGCATAGGGTGTGACATGTGGCATGTGTTTTTAGTTTTTTCAAGTAGCCAAGTGGGTCAAATATAGATGACATGTGTCACCACCAAATAGGCACCATGTGGCATTGATGATGTAAGCATTACCTCTCCCTAAGATTTGATGGTGCAGCATATAGAATGATCTAGGATGACAAGGCTCCAAGACATGATGACACTAGTCCAGTTGTGAGGTGGAAAGGCTACAAAATCCCAAGTAGTTTATCATTGGTTTGAGTTTTGAAAAAAGACCTCATTGGACCACATCACCCAAGAAGGTTTATCCCTGAGATTATTTCATTGCAGCACATGTGTAAAGGACCCATATGATGAAGCCAAGAGATACTATGGAATAAAATCTCAGTCACTTTTATACTAGTGCAGTACAACTAACAAGTGTTCCCACATGACACATAATCCCGAAGGTATTATCCCAAAGGCTTTTGTTGTGGTGCATAAGTTAAACACCTAGGATGATAGAGTGTTGAGACATGGTGGTTATAATGAGGCAAAGCCAAATTATGTTATGTGGAAAGGACACGTAGTCTTTGAATTCTCCATATTAGCACATTTCTAGAAGAGGGACCCCTAGTGGACACGTAATCCCAAAAGAAAGGTTTGGGATCATAAGCAAGCCCAGGACTTGGTTGTACGTGCACTATTTGATCATGGGAGTGGAATATTAGTCCACTTTGTTTAAGCTATCATGGCTATACAAAAAAAGGCATGCACGGGCCTCAGTTATGTGGTTTTTTCATGTGTTTTTTGACCAAGGGCCTTCGAGTTTATTATAACAAAAACAATTCATGGGGAGTTCAAAAGGGGCTTAGCATTTGTGAACATAAACATGTTGGTAGCTTTTTAGCACTATGTGTTATATTTGGCTTTCCATATTTGGGAGCTCTTTTCAGTTAGATTATATATGCAATGAATGGGTTGGTATATTTTTGGTGTGCATGCTGTAAATGCATAGGTTGTTGTGTTAATGGAAAATAATGGGTGATCGTCTAGAAGAGAAAAATAAGGCCACAAGGGCCAGGATATGTAGAATAATTTAATGTGTTTAGTTCAAACTAAACAAGCCAAACATGAGTGTCCCTCACACCATGGAGAATTCTATGGAATAGAATGTTGGTTATAGAAGATTATACCAAATCTTCATAGTTTCATGCCAGCATATATCTTGGGCATTTGAGAGCCATGTTGTGTGTATAAGCATAATTTAATTGAGTAACTATTTGAGTGTGATGGTGAAATGAGATTTAATTCTTAGTATGAATAACACTCCATCACCTATTCTCTGATTTAATTCAACTGCAGAGGTTGAGTAATTGGATGTAGTAGAAAAGTGGGAAGCAATGCTAGAGTACATAGCCAATGTGATTGACAACATGGGTTCCATCATTCCCTATGTATTAGGGAAATAAAACTATGTAAAGAAAAGTTAGAGTATCAGGCGAAAATGTTGTTGGGTTGTGTTATATTATTTCCATGACTACCCCACATGCTGGTAGCTACCGAGGGGTATGCACGGGGGTGGTAGCCCCCTTGCATGGGGTCCGAGGTAGCACCCTGGGAAATTTTATTTTGGACCCTATATTAGGTGGGAAAACCTACCTATGGTTTTGTGCATGGATTTCACACATGGTTTTTGGCATCATGGTTTTCTGTCCATGGTATTTCATAGATTTGGTAAAGGGAACTATGGTCATGTTCTAATCTAAGGTTAATGGATTGGGGTTTACGGATGCTTCAACATGTATATATGTGATGTAACATTGAAAGGAATATAATGCAAAATCAATCTAGTAGTCGCAGTTTTGGGATCCAAGGGAAAATCTCTATGTATATCTGTTTTATGTTTTATTCTCTTTCCATTGTTTATTTTTTGTTTTTAGAATTCCTATGTAGGTAATTTATATATGGGGTTAAAAGCTACATTTTGTATCAGAGTTGTTTTGCCTTCAAGGGGATTCCTTTGTTGCTGAGGAGTTTTTTTGCTCGGGCCTGTGTTAGACCCTGTTTAGTGGCGATCTGTGGGATCAATTCTTGTGGTGAAAGAAGATGGTGAGTAGTTGAAAGATAGAGATTGATAAATTTAATGGTCAAAGTTCTGAGTTGTAGAAACTCAAGATGGAGGATCTGTTGGTGGATAAAGATCAGTGGATCATGGTAGATACAGGTACTAAACCAACAACAATGTCAGTTGCAGACTTGGTGAAGTTGGATCAAAAGGAAAAGAGTAGAACACGATTATGTATCTCAGATTTAGTATTTCTGAATGTATCATGGGAAACTTCAGCGAAGGCTTTGTGGGATAAGGGACTTTGTACCAATCTAAGTCTCTTGTGAATAAATTGTTCCTATGGAAAAAGTTGCATAACCCAATGATGAAAGATGGAGACTTGATGATAGAGCATCTAAACACATTTAATACTGTGGTTATGAGCCTCCCTATTTCAACAAGAATGTTGCACTCCAAAGGCTACTGACTTTAACTATCAACCCGAGGTTCGTACAAACTTAAGAGGTATCAACACTATACGTACAATGTGTCCTTCCTTTTCTATCATGATGTAATGGAGTGAATGTATTGAAATCAAACCCTAAACTAATTGTAGAAAATGAACTGAAATAGAAACCCTAACCTATTGAAAGAAATAAAGTACAAGGAAAGAAACATATTCTAATTGCATAAATATCATGAACTAAATGTAAAAGAAACCTAACTTAACCCTATTTATCATATGTGATGTTTTAAATAATATAAGCATGAAATCTAATCTAGAGAGTACTAATTGCTGTGTGCATGTGTAAATATAAAAGAACTCATTTTTTTTTATGTTTTTTTACTTTATAAATGTAAATGCTAATCTGTCCTTGATCTTTGGCAGGGGAGATAGGTGTGGAGGAAGAGGCGTACAATGATTTTGATGACTTGGAGGTCAAGTAGGGGCCTAATCCCAAATTCAATTATGATCTTTCTCAATTTGGGCTAAAAATAGCCTACTACAGGATTTCTTACAGGATGTATTAGTTCTCCTATAGGATCCCCTAGTTCTCCTATAGGATCCCCTGTTTTACTACACGATGTTATAGATTTACTATACGAAATTATAATTCATTGAATGACCAAAAAAATCAAATCCAAATTGGATGGGACAAATTTTGTTATTTACTAGTATGTCTTAGGTCCACATTCCAAGTGGAATCACTCAAAAATACCTATGTTAACCCATGCTAAAAAATAGCAAAAAATTACTAGTCGAAAATCTAGAAATTCGAGAACTAGTGAGCTAGTAAATCTATAAAATTCCTAACCTAATCAAGTGAAAATGCAACGGGGTAATTTTTGTTATGAACTAGAATTTTTTTTTGATCTAATTCAAGTGGAACCAACTCGATTGAAGCTCGCTAGCATGCTCTAAAAAATAGCAGAAATTTACTGTTCTTTTGCCACAAAGGAGTTCCAAAAATCTAGATTTGGGAATAAGAAAGCTAATCCAAGTAGCTCAATGCTTACTATGACCTTATAAATATTTCCAAGGATGAAATGATGCTTTTTATCTTGAAAAATAACTTACATCAACCATTTAAACCGATCCTACAACAAGAAATCATTAATGCTAAATGTAGAAATATAAAGAAATAAAAACAAGAGATACATGTGAATAAGAAGTGAAAAGAAGGAAAGAAAGTGATACAAAAGGGATCTGAGGCTCTTGGGATGGCCAAGCCTAAATAAAATAAAATATCTATGGAGGAGAATAAGATTTAGAAGTTTAACATGACACCAAACTTCATTATTTTCATCAATACAATTACATCCCTGAAAGAAAATACAATGGAGCTGAACAAATACGAGTTCTCTCCACAATAACACTAATTAAAATCTATCCCTGGAGGAAAATTCAACTTGGTACTTATAAAAAATGATTAGGAATCATTCCCCATGAATGGAGGAAGCTTTTCCCACCAAAATCCCTTGATTAGTGGATTTGGTTCCCAATACTAGGAATCTGCATTAAATGGCAAGGAACACACTCCTAGATTTTCTCAATCATTGGAGTTCCACAATTTGTGCCATTATTCCATATAATTTTATTGATTTATTATTTAATAGTTGTCCTCCCGTAGGAGGAAGAAAGTCCCTAAATTATCTCCTCCTCCAAATATTCATAATCTGCCCAATATTCTCATAATATTCCACAAAAAAAAAAAAAAATATTAGGCACAAATATGCAATTATTCATAAACCTTCCTAATGAATATATTAAAGTTAAAAATACATTATCTAATGCAAAAAGAGAGGTTTAATTTTCAAACAGATGGTCATATGCCTTAAATTATGTTTAATTTAGAGACATGGGCCTTAATTTATGTCTAATTTAGAGGCCCATCATAACCCCCTGCTCAAAGTGTTCCTCATCCTCTGAGCAACTTAGTGACCTCATTATGCCTCATTCATGGACCTGGTGGCCTTTCTCTTGTGCACCCCTTAGTCCTTTCTCTTAAGAATCTTGGTTGTAAGTTCTATAAGGACAAGCCCAGAAATCTATTTGTGCATAGAAAAATCATTATTTCTTGAGCTTATTAGCTTGCTTTTTCCCCTTATTCAAGATGGGTTCTTGAATATTTTTCAGTTTAGCAAGGTCTTCAAAATCCTTATCAACCTTCTAATAACTTTTTCAACCATTTGGACACCTATAAAACCTTCAGAATGCCTTTAGATGAGAACTAGGACATCCTGTCATAATTCCTGTCAAAACTACAGGAAACCCTATTAACACTACAAGAAACTCTTTTTGAGCATAAATGATAATCTGAGCCTAGGAAAGGCCCTCAACTTGACTCTCATGCCTTTCTCTCATTTCTATAACATCTTTTAGGCATTGTACACAAGCTAGAAATAGATTAGAGACCTCTTGGAAAGTCTCTTTTCATCGTTGCAGTTTGAGTTCTGTTTGTATGGTGGATGCCTCATTTCCTTTTGTTGCCTTCTTCTTCTCTCTTGTGGCCTAGATGGTTGCCTAATGGCCTTGGTGTTATCTATTTGGATTAGGTCTCTATTAGGCACTGTCATTTGGGGTTTTAGCACAATTTTTTCTTTCTTCCTTCTTCTAGCAGCATTCTACCTTCCTGTAGTAGTCATTTCTTCTTCCTTCAGAGTCTTCTAACTATATGGTAGTGATGAGAAATGATGTAGGTTTGTTTTTTCAAGAAATTTTCAGGGTGAGATAGGGTTTGTTCTTGAAATTATGAAATGGGATGGATGAATGATGGATAGATAGTGAATATGAAGTGGATGGAGGGCTTGGAGTGTTGTGGTGATTTGGCCTTTGTAAAAATTTCTTCTTTTATTTGTTGTCCTCATTCCTTGAAATAATCACCCTTCATAATTTGGCTTTTCAACATTGCATGAATGAAGAAGTGAGATGAAATTAACTAGTTGAAGGCAGATGAGATTTCTAACCCATCCTTAGCTTACAAAACCTCATCTCTCATGCATTGACAAAAAATTTATATCTATAATATGCTCAAGAGAAGAGGTCAAGAATATTGCATACCTGTACCTACTTGATGGTTGTTGAAGAGACATTCATGTTGCTACTGAGTTGATGTTGTTGTGCTTCTCATGACTCAGGTACATCTTCTTGACTGCCTTTTTCTTTTTTGTTGATCTTATTTTGTTGAAGGGTTGTATTCTTGTTGATGTGTAGGTGATGGCTTCCTATGTTGTTACTGAGCTCTGGAGGAGTTTCATTGTGCCTATAGTTATGTTTCTCCTCTTTCAATCATGGTGCTGAAGGTTAGGCCTAGAGCCTGCTGTTACTTCCAAATAGGCCGCTATAGCTGCCCTTTTTTCTAATGTTTGTGTCCTTTCTCTGTTGGAGGGTAAATAGGTATTGGAATGAGTGGAAGGTGTGGTCATAGAGTGACATGGTCATGATGGGTGTTGGCTGAGATATGGTGAAGTCAATGTCCTTTTTTCCTATCCAAAAATAGGCCTGCATCATAATTTTCCCATCGAACTATTTTTCCTGTAGATTTTCGAAACTTCCTGTAGTACTATAGGAAACTCTTGTAGCATTCAGGACAACCTCTTGTAGCAGACTTGTTTTATCCATAACTCCCAAATAGTAGAATGGATTGACCTAAAAATTTCTAAGCATGTTTCAATCATCATTATTCACCTCCCCATAAAAACAATTTGGTCAATGGATGCACAGATCTCGAGAAAAACTAAAAATGGTTGAAGGTGATGGAGGTTGCGTTTTTGGAAACCGTGCACTAGAATTTGCTGCAATTTCTTAGGCATATTACCATCATCCATATGCATATCCACATGAAACATATTTTTAAATGGATGCATGTTTTTCAAGTCATGGCAAAAATAAATTTATGCTCTATGTATTTTTGTTTCATGTAGTAAAACATAGGCTTCCTGTAGTTTTTATAGGACAACAAGCAAACTAAATGGGAAAAGCTTGAGAATGATGGGTGGATGGTGGGAATATATGAGGGTGATGGATTGGCATGACCTTGGCCTTGTTGGAGCATTTGAGAAAAGGAGGAGAAAGTCAAAATTTGACTTCTTTTTACTAGGTTTGACATTTTTCTTTCTTTCTTTAGTGGCAACTTGTTTTCATTCCTTGTAGATGTTGGGGAGCACCTACATTCATCAAAGAGATACTTGGAGCAATGATTTTTTTTTTTTTTTCCTTTCTTTTTTCTAGGCCTACTAGCCACCTCAATGAGGTTTTCAACTAGTAGGCCTGCCTAGGTGCCTCAAAGGAGGTTTTCACCTAGGATATTTTCTTTTTTCTCTTTTTTTTTTTCTTTTTTCCAACCCATTGACCACGTCATGGAGGTTTTCAATCAATGAGCCAATCTGAGGCGCCTCCAAGGAGGTTTTCACCTTAAATTTTTATTTGTTTTCTCTTATTTTTCATTTTGTTTTTTTCTACCCTACCTACTTGAAAAAAATCACTTTCAAGTATAAGAATACTTCCAATGGAGCCATGTGCACATCAAGATGACAAGAAAATTAACGTGTAGGATTGAGATGTATTCTTTGACATGTACCTGAATTTGAGAGATCAAATGATTTGTATTTTATGATATCAAACACATTTGAAGAAGAGGGTATTGCTACAATTTAATGACTGTCTGGAACCATATTTCAATATAGTTGTGATACCCTTGGTCCACTTGTTTATCTGGATCATTCTTCATGTCTTCTTCTACCATGACCTTCAAATATTCCTCTTTTTGCTGATTTTTCTCTTGAATACATGGAGGATTTGATGGTAACCATGAGGGAGCTTTCTCGATCTCTGATTTTGTCGTCTGCTCTTCATCAAATGCAACCCATTATACTTTGGTATTCTCATTTGAATCTTCTTCTTCTAGATGTGGTCTTTTAATGACATCAAGAAAATATCTTGTTTGCAACACTCTTCCTAAGCTATGTTGAATACCATTGAGCTTAATAGGAGATGTTTGAAAGTGTTGTACCTCAGCATTGTAAGTGGGCTGAGCTACTTCAATCTGTGGGTTTGTAAATGGTGGTATAGGTAGTTTGGTGGGAGTGGATATTTAAGATGGATATGGTTGGGGTTGTGGTTGTGGTGGAGGTTGGTAAGGATAACATAGATTTGGGTATAGAGGATATTGAGCAAAATATTGAGGATATTGTGGATGGCTCCCATAAGTTCCTTGCCAACTTTTTTGCTCAAATTGGTATTGGAGTTGAGATGGCCAATGTTGCCAAGGAAATGGTGTGTTCCAATTACTTTGAGGTGGATACGCATAAGATTGAAATTGTGAATTAGGCTCTTGCATTATATCAAGTTGAATAGGCTGCTATGGTCCTCTTGGAGCTACATAACGTAGCTGAATTGGCAATTAACTTGCTCCATTGTCCTCTTGTTAAACTTCCTTCAACCTTGGTAATGATGGACAATATTTAGCATTATGTGATTCTCTATGGAAAACGTAAATATCAACATATTCTTTTCCTTCATCTTGCATTCTTAACATTTCTACTTGTTTGGTTAGATTGCTAAGAATTTCTATTCTAAATTATCAAACAAATTTCCAAGTTTAGTTTGACTTACTGATCTTGATGTTGATTTACCTACTCTTTCCCTTCCTCTTGATATGTGTTTGCATGTTTCACAAATTTCTTCAAATGATAATTGGTATGCATCACCTATACTCATGAGATCAAATAGATTAATATATTCATCCCTAATTGTTCTAAGTTAGAGGGTTTTTAGTGTGTTGGATCTTAAATGATGTAGTTTTTCCCTCTGAACATTATACATGAACCTTTCTATTAGATCCTCTACACTCTGATCTTGTTTTTTATTCGTTCTAAAGATTTCTTCTTTAAGATCACGATCTTTATATTTTTCTATAAATATATTTTGCATATCATTCCATGATATCATTGAAATAGTCCCTATACTCATGAGCCATTTAAAAGCTCTATCTTTCAATGTTGCCGGTAACAATCTCAATTTTTGAGTTTATAATAAGTAACCATAAGATCTACAAAAAAATTCAACTTCAAAGAGAAAGGTTTCTATATCCTCCAACCTTAGACCATGAAATTTTGGAAGAAATATGGAGGGATGGTATTCATGTGCACACTACCATCATTATATTGAATGGGAAATCAGAGAGGATCTTCCCCATTGTCATCATCTCCATCCATTTCTTCTACATTATTTCCCATCTTCTTCTTCTACATGAAAAAGTGAATGGTAATGTGGCTCTTACTGCACCATGTGACCAAATGGGGGGGTGGATTGGTGTTGGAGAATTTTTTGTTTTTATGATTGAATGAAAACACTAATGCAATGTACTTTCTATCTTTGAAATGAAATATGCCTAATGAAAATATATATATATATTTTTTTGAAAATTAAAAAGAAATGAATCAACTAGGGAAGAAAAAATGCATACTTTGACACCTCCACAACAATGATGCCAAATTGTGATGAGCCTTAGTATTGCAACAAGAGTGTTGCACTCCCAAGGCTACTGACTTTAACTATCAACCCGAGGTTCGTACAAACTTACGAGGTTTCAACACTATATGTGCAACATACAATGTGTCCTTCCTTTTCTATCATGATGTAATGGAGTGAATGTATTGAAATCAAACCCTAAACTAATTGCAGAAAATGAATTGAAATGGAAACCATAACCTATTTCAAGAAATAAAGTACAAGGAAAGAAACATATTCTAATTGCATAAAGATCATGAACTAAATGTAAAAGAAACCTAACTTAACTCTATTTATCACATGTGATGTTTTAACTAATTTAAGCATGAAATCTAGTCTAGAGAGTACTAGCTATTTTGTGCATGTGTAAATATAAAAGAACTCATTTTTTTAATCTTTTTTCTTTATAAATGCAAATGCTAATCTTTCCTTGATCTTTGGCAGGGGAGACAGGTGTGGAGGAAGAGGCGTACAATGATTTTGATGGCTTGGAGGTCAAGTAGGGGCCTAATCCCAGCTTCAATAATGATTTTTCTCAATTCAAGCTCAAAACAGGTTGCTATAGGATTTCCTACAGGATGTACTAGTTCTCCTATAGGATCCCCCAGTTCTCCTATAGGATCCCATGTTTTACTACAGGATGTTACCGATTTACTATATGAAATTATAATTCATCGAATGACCAAGAAAATCAAATCCAAATTGGATGGGACAATTTTTTTTATTTACTAGGATGTCTTAGGTCCCGAGTCCAAGTGGAATCACTCAAAAATACCTCTGTTAACCCATGCTAAAAAATAGCAGAAAATTACTAATCGAACATATAGAAATTTGAGAACTAGTGAGCTAGTAAATCTATAAAATTCCTAACCTAATCAAGTGGCAATGCAATGGGGTAATTTTTTTTATGAACTAGAATGTTTTTTTGATCTAATTCAAGTGGAACCAACTTGATTGAAGCTCGTTAGCATGCTCTAAAAAATAGCAGAAATTTATTATTCTTTGTCACAAAGGAGTTCCAGAAATCTAGATTCAGGAATAAGAAAGTTAAGCCAAGTAGATGAATGATTACTATGACCTTCCAAATATTTTCCAAGGATGAAATGATCCTTGTGATCCTGCAAAATAACTTACATCAACCATTTAACCTGATCCTACAACAAGGAATCATTAATACTAAATGGAGAAATAGAAAGAAACAAAAACAAGAGATGCATGTGAATAAGAAGTGAAAAGAAGCAAATAAAATGATACAAAAGGGATTTGAGGCTCCTGAGATGGCCAAGCGAAGGAAAATCATAGAACTATGGAGGATAACAAGATTTAGAAGCTAAACATGATACCAATCTTCATTATTTTAATCAATACAATTACATCCCTTAAAGAAAATACAATGGAGATGCAGAAATATGAGTTCTTTCCACAACAACACTAATGGAAATCTATCGCTAGAGGAAAATTCAACTTGGTACTTATACAAAATGATTAGGAATCATTCCCCATGAATGGAGGAAACTTTCCCCACCAAAATCCCTTGATTAGTGGATCTAGTTCCCAATACTAGGGATTTGCATTAAATGGCAGGGAACACATTCATAGATTTTCTCAATCATTGGAGTTCCACAATCTGTGCCATAATTCCATAATATCTTGTTGATTTATTATTTAATAGTGATCCTCCTATAGTAAGGAGAAAGTCCCTAAATTATCTCCTCCTCCAAATCTTCATAATCTGCCCAATATTCTCATAATATTCCACAAAAATAAATAATGTTAGGCACAAATATGCAATTATTCATAAACCTTCCTAATGAATATATTAAAGTTAAAAATACATTATCTAATGCAAAAAGAGAGGTTTAATTTGTTGAAGGATGGTCATAGGCCTTAATTAATGTTTAATTTAGAGGCGTTGGCCTTAATTTATGTCTAATTTAGAGGCCCATCATGTGGTAAGCCAATTATTATCTATTGATATTAAAATTTCAAATGAAGATAAGTGCATCAGTTTGTTGTGTTCTCTACAATATTCATGGGATAATTTGGTTATTGCAATAGATAGCAATGCAACTGCCTTGTAGTTTAATGAAATAGTCTCATCCTTGCTGTCAGAGGAAATGAGACGGAAAATATGGAGGGTTAGAATGTTGATGCCTTGTATGTACAAGGATGGTCCCAGAACAGAAATAAAAATAAGTCCTCGAGTGGGAGACCTAAATCTAGAGGGAGATCAAAATCTCCAAGAAAGCCTGTAAAGGTGTGCTAGAAATGCAAAAAGGAAGGGCACTTCAAAATGGACTGTAAATATAAAGCTCCCAAGAAAGGAAAGGGATCTGATGATGCTCCTTCTACAAAGGTGAAAACCACCTTAGATGAAGGTGGTAATGTGTACTTGGCTTCTTCTTCAAGTACACATGTAGATCATGAGGCATGGTTGATTGACTCAGGTGCATCCTTTCACTTCACTCCCCATAGAGAGTGGTTCTGTGAGTATGAGAAATATGATGGTGGTGATGTATTATTAGGGGATGAAAAGAAGTCTAGAATAGTTAGTCGTAGAAAAGTCAAGTTGAAGTTGCAAGGTGGAAGGATTAGAACACTTCTAGGTGTTCTACATATTCCTACATTGGCCAGAAATCTAATTTTTGCAAGCAAGCTGGATGATGCAAGTGTAAAAACAATTTTCAAGAAATATACATGAAAGATAGTTTGGGGAGCATTGGTATTGATGCGGGGAGTTTGGATTGGAATTTTGTACAAGCTTCAAAGTAACATTGTTATTTATGGGTGTAAAAGTTCTGTGGTTCCTGAAACTGGAGCAGAAAATCTAGTGGTCTCTAGAGAAAAGACCATGCTATGGAATCAAAGGCTTGGACATATTGGAGAGAAGGGCCTTCAAATACTTCATGGTAATGGTATGGTAGAAGGTATTTCTAATAGCTCTCTGGATTTTGATTTCTATGAAAATTGGATATATGGGAAGCAGAATCAAGTGAGTTTCCCCTCTAGTGGTAAGAGGGCAAAACAAATATTAGAGCTTGTGCACAGTTATGTGTTTGGACTTGTGTCGATTCCACCACTGGGAAATTTTGTGTACTATATATCATTTATAGATGATTTCTCAAGGAATACATGGATATATTTCCTTGGGAATAAATCTAAAGACTTTGATAGGTTTAAAGAATTTAAGGCTCTAGTGGAAAAGTGGACAAAGAAGAAGATAAAGGTGTTGAGGACATATAACGGTGGAGAGTTTTGCAATAAGGAATTTGAAGATTTTTTTAATAATTGCGGTATAGCATGACATAATACTACTCCATACACACCTGATAAAAATGAAGTTGTAGAAAGAATGAATAAGAAGCTGATGGAAAGGGAAAGAAGCATGCTCAGTGGTGTTGGGTTAGGACAAGAATTCTGGGTAGAGGCAGTGGAGACTGCATGTTACATGGTCAATAGATCACCTTCATCAAAGTTGAAGGATAAGGCTCCACAAGAGCTATGGACTGGTAAGAAACCTTCTCTTTCACATCTGAGGGTATTTGGATGTGATGCATATGTACATGTTCTAAAGGAGAAAATAACAAAGTTGGATAGTAAATATGAAAAATGCATCTTTATTGGGTATAAGGATGGTTTAAAAGGTTACAAGCTTTGGAACCTAGAAACAAGCAAGGTCATGTAAAACTGAGATGTGGTGTTTAGAGAGGTTAAATATGTTATTAAACATGATAGAGTTTGAGTTAAAGGATGAAGAACAAGACTCTATAGTAGAAGAGGAATCAAAATATGAGGAGCCACAAACTCCGACTGTGAGAAGACCAGTTCAAGAAAGAAGGTAGGTAGAAAGGTATAGCCCATTTGGTTCCTATTAAAATTTTGCTTTATCTATTACTGATGATGATCCCAAAACTGTGAGGGAAGAAGTAGAATTAGAGGATGGAAAACTCTGGAAAGGGGCCACGGTTGATGAAATGGCATCATTACAAAAAAGAGAGGCTTGGGATCTGGTGGAGTTATTGGTTGGAAGGAAACCCATTAGTAGAAAATGAGTGTTCAAGAAGAAGATGAATGCAGAAGGAACAGTTGAGAAATACAAAGCTCGGCTGGTAGAAAAGGGTTATTCCCAAGTGTCGGGAATTTATTTTGGTGATATTTTTTGTCCTATTGCTAAGGTAGCTTCTATTAGATTACTTTTATCTTTTGTTGCTAATTTTGATTTTGAGGTAGAGAATATGGATGTGAAGATAAAATTTCCTCACAGAGATATGGAAGAAGAGATCTACATTAGGCAACCTAAAGGCTTTGGTGTGAAGGGTAAGAAAGAACTGGTATGCAAGTTAAAAACGTCTTTGTGTGGGTTAAATCAGTCACCAAGTATGTGGTATCAGAAATTTGATACATTTATACAGGGACTGGGCTTCACCAGAGGAAAAGAAGATCATTGTGTGTATTTTAAATTAGTTGGTGACTGTGTTATTTATCTGGTCTTGTATGTGGATGATATGTTGTTGGTTGGAAATGACAAATAAATTATCTAGGATTTGAAGACCCAATTATCCTCCAAATTTGACATGAAAGATCTTGGTGTTCCAAACTATATTTTGGGCATGGAAATTAAACGAGATCGAGAAAAGAGGAAGCTCTAGTTAAAGTAGAGGAAGTTACAGAGGTTTAATAAGCAAGATAGTAAACTGATGAAGACTCCTATTCCTATAGGTGTAAAGTTATTTGTTGAACAATGTCCCAAGACACAAGAAGAGGAAGAAGACATGTCTCGTGTTCCATATGCAAGTGAAATCAGCAGCATGATGTATGAAATGGTATGTAGTAGACTAGACATTGCACATGCAGTGGGAGTCTTGAACAATTTATTTCAAAACTAGGGAAGGAGCATTGGACAATAGTGAAGCGGGTTTTCAGGTATTTTTGTGTCACCAGTGATTATGGTTTGTGCTACCAAGGAAGACCAGGATTGGATAGAGTTTTGGACATTTGTGGCTTTGTTGATTTAAACTAGGCTGGAGTTATGGATCAGAGAAGATCTACACGTGGGTATGTTTTTAACCTACTTGGATGTGTAGTCAGTTGGATGAGTAAGAGACAGTCTGTAGTGGCACTTTCAACTTTAAAGGAATAATACATGACAACCAATCATGCAAGAAAGGAAGAAGTTTGGTTGCAAATATTGTGTTCAAGTATGGGGTTAGTACAATGAGCTAGAAGAATATACTGTGACAGACAAAGTGCAATTTTCTTGGAAAATAACCCTTCTTATCGTTCAAATACAAAGCACACTGATGTTCAGTATCACTTTGTAAGGGATATGGTTGAGGACAAAGAGGTGTTGCTAGTAAAGGTGGACACTTTGAAGAATACTACAAATGCATTAACAAACTCTGTGAGCACTAAGAATTTCTCTTGGTGTAGAGAAACAATGGGTGTTGTAGCACTAGATCAATGACTAAGCTCTCATGTGGCACCCTGTGGAAAGAAAAACATAAATGAGAGAACGTTGGGTTGTGTTATATTCTTTCCATGACTACCCCTCGTGTGAGAGGGTCACAAGGGGGCAGAAATACCTCTTGTATGTTGCGTCGGGTTCTGTCGGGGGGTATGTAGGTGGGCGATAGCCCCCTTGCACAGGGTCCAGGGTAGTGGCTTGAGATTTTTTTTTTGGACCCTATATTATTTGCATGAACCTCGCTATGGTTTTGTGCATGGATTTCGTGCATGGTTTTGGGCATGATGGTTTTCTATCCATGGTATTTTGTAGATCCAGTCAAGGGAACTATGATTATTTTTTAATACAAAGTTAATGGATTGGGGTTTATGGATGCTTCAACATGTATATATATGTGTTGTAACATTGAAAGGAATATAATGAAAAACCAATCTAGTGGTCTCGGGTTTTGGATCCAGGGGAAAATCTTTGTGTATATATATTTTATGTTTTATGCTCTCCCCATCGTTTATTTTCTATTTTTAGAATTCATATGTAGGTAATTTCTGTACAAGGTTAAAACCTACATTTTGTATCGGAGTTGTTTTGGCTTCAAAGGGATGCCTTTGCTATTGAGAAGTTTTTTTGCTCGGGGTTGTGGTAGACCCTTTTCAATGGCAGAGCTGTGGGATCAATTCTTGTGGTGAAAGAAAATGGTGAATAGTGGAAAGATAGAAATCGAGAAATTTAATGGTCAAAGTTTTGAGTTTTGGAAAATCAAGATGGAGGATCTGTTGGTGGATAAAGATCAGTGGATGGTAGTAGATCCCGGTACTAAACCAACAACAATGTCATTTGAAGACTGGGCAAAGTTAGATTAGAAGGCAAAGAAAAAAATATTATTGTGTATTACAGATTAAATATTGATGAATGTATCAGTGGAAGATTCAGTGAAGGCTTTGTGGGACAAGGGACTTTATACCAATCTAAGTCTTTGGTGAATAAACTATTCCTATGGAAAAAATTGTATAAATTGAGGATGAAAGATGGAGACTCAGTGACAAAGCATCTAAACGCATTTAATACTATGGTAAGTTAGTTATTATCTGTTGATATTAAAATTTTAGATGAAGATAAGTGCATTAGTTTGTTGTGTTCTCTACTAGATTCCTGGGATAGTTTGGTTGTTGCAATAGTCTCATCCTTGCTTTCAGAAGAGATGAGACAGAAAAATATGTAGGGTCAAAATGTTGATGCCTTGTCTGTACAAGGATGGTGCCAAAATAGAAACAAAAATAATTCCTTGAGTGGGAGATCTAAATCTAGAGGGAGATCTAAATCTCTAGGAAAACCTATAATGGTGTGCTGGAAATGTGGAAAGGAAGGGCACTTCAAAAGGGACTGTAAATCTAAAGCTCTCGAAAAAGTAAAGGGATCTAATGATGCTCCTTCTACAGAGGTGAAAACGACCTTAGATGAAGGTGGGTATGTGTACTTGGCTTTCTCTTCAAGTACATATGTAAATAATGAGGCATGGTTGATTGATTCAGGTGTATCCTTTCACTTCACACCCCATAGAGAGTGGTTCTGCAAGTATGAGAAATATGATGATGGTGATGTCTTCTTATGGAATGATAGGAAGGCTAAAATCATTGGTCACAGAAAAGTCAAGTTGAAGCTGCAAGGCGGAAGGATTAGAACACTTCCGAGTGTTCTGCATATTCTTGTATTGGCTAAAAATCTTGTTTCTGTAAGCAGGTTGGAAGATGAAGGTGTAAAAATAGTGTCCAAGGAAGATACCTACAAGATGGTTTGGGGAGCATAGGTATTGATGCAGGGATTTCATATTGGAACTATGTACAAACTTCAAATTTTCATTTTTATTGATGGGTGCAACAATTTTATGGTTTCTAAAAGTGGAGCAGAAAATCTAGTGGTCTCTGGAGAAAAGACCATGCTATGGCATAAAAGGCTTGGACATATTAGAGAGAAGGGCCTTTGAATACTTCATGGTAATGGTATGGTAGAAGGTATGTCTAATAGCTCTCTAGATTTTGATTTCTGTGAAAATTTTTTATATGGGAAGCAGAATTGGGTGAGTTTCCCCTCTTGTGGTAAGAGGGTGAAATGAATATTAGAGATTTTGCACAGTGATGTGTTTGGAACTATGTCATTTCTATCACTTGGAAAGTTTGTGTACTATGTATCATTTATAGATGAATTCTCAAGGAATACATGGATATATTTCCTTAGGAAGAAATTTTAATTATTTGACAGGTTTAAATAATTTAAGGCTTTGGTGGAAAACTAGATAGAGAAGAAGATAAAGGTGCTGAGGAAAGATAACAGTGGAGAGATTTTCAAGAAGGAATTTGAAGATTATGTAAGAAGTGTGGTATGGTGGAAGACTACTCCATACACACCTTAGAAAAATGGAGTTACAGAAAGAATGAACAAGACATTGATGGAAAGAGCAAAAAGCATGCTCAGTGGTGCTAGGTTAGGACAAGAATTCTGGGCAGAGGTAGGGGAGACTACATGTTACCTGGTCAATAGATCACCTTCATCAGCGTTGGAGGATAAGATTCCACAAGAGTTATGGACTGGTAAGAAACCTTCTCTTTCACATTTGATGGTATTTGGATGTGATTTATATGTACATGTTCCAAAGGAGAAAAGTACAAAGTTGGATAGTAAATATGAAAAGTGCATCTTTATTGGGTATAAGGATGGTTTAAAAGGTTATAACCTTTGGAACCCAAAAACAAGGAAGGTTGTGTACAACCGAGATGTGGTGTTTAGAGAGGTGAAATATGTTCTTAAATATGAAGTCCTACCAAAGGAACCTAAGAAGATAGATTTTGAGTTAAAGGAGGAAGACTCAAACTCTACAACAGAAGAGGAATCAGAAGGTGAAGAGACACAAACTTTCGCTATGATAAGATTAGTTCGAGAAAGAAGGTAGCCAGGAAGGTATAGTCCAACTTCTTTCTATTCGAATTTTTATTTACCTATTACTAATGATGATCCCAGAACTATGAGGGAAGCAGCAGATTCAAAGTATGGAAAACTGTGGAAAGAGGCCATGGTTGATGAAATGGCATCTTTACACAAAAATGAGGCTTGGGATATGGTGGAGTTGTCGATTGCAAGGAAAGCCATTGGAAAAAAATGGGTGTTCAAGACGAAGATGAATGCAGAAGGAAGGTGGAGAAATACAAAGCTTGATTGGTAGCGAAAGGTTATTCCTAGGTGTCGGGAATTTATTTTGGTGATATTTTGTCTCTTGTTGCCAAGGTAGCTTCTATTAGATTACTTTTATCTGTTGCTGCTTCTTTTGATTTTGAGGTAGAGAAGATGGATGTGAAGACAAAATTTCTTCACAGGGATTTGGAGCAAGAGATATACATGAAGAAACCTGAAGGCTTTGCTGTGAAGGGTAAGAAAGAACTGGTATGCAAGTTAAAAAAGTATTTGTATGTGTTAAAATAGTTGCCAAGGATGTGGCATCATAAATTTGATACATTTATATGGGGCCTTGGCTTCACTAGAAGAAAAGTAAATCACTGTGTTTATTTAAAATTAATTGGTGACCATGCTAGTTATCTGGTCTTGTATGGGGATGATATGTTGTTGGTTGGAAATGACAAAGAAATTATCTAAGATTTGAATACCCAATTGTCCTCCAAATTCGACATGAAATATCTTGGCGTTGCAAACTATATTTTGGGCATGAAAATTAAACAATATCAGGCAAAGAGGAAGATATGGTTAAACCAAAGGAAGTATGTTGAGACAATATTGTAGAGGTTTAAAATGCAGGATAGTAAACTGGTGAAGATCCTATTCCTGTAGGTGTAAAGTTATCTGTTGAAAAGTGTCCCAAGACACAAGAAGAGGAAGAGGACATGTCTCGTGCTCTATATGAAAGTGTCGTCAATAGCCTGATGTATGCAATGGTGTGTACTAGATCAAAAATTACACATGCAATGGGAGTATTGATCAGGTTTATGTCAAAACCAGGGAAGGAGGATTGGACAATAGTGAAGCGGGTTTTAAGGTATTTGCGTGGCACTAGTGATTACAGTTTGTGCTACCAAGGAAGACCAATATTGGATAGAATTTTGGACATCCATGGCTTTATTGATGTAGACTAGGATGGAGATCCGGGTTACAGAATATCTACAAGTGGGCATGTCTTTAACCTATTCAGAGGTGCAGTCATTTGGATGAGTAAGAGATAGTTTGTAGTGGCACTTTCAAATAGAAAGGAAAAATACATTGCAACCACTCATACAAGCAAGGAATAAGTTTGGTTGTAGAGATTGTGTTCAAGTATGGGATTAGTACAGTGAGCTATAAGGATAGACTATGATAGCCAAAGTACAATTTTTTTGGCAAAGAACCCTGTGTATTGATGAGCCTCGAATTGGGTAAATTATTGGGCTCATTTTGCCTAATTGTCCTTGTTCAATCCTCCATTTTTCATAGATTATGCATGTTTTTTAGTATGTTTATGTTATTTGAACGAATAAGGGTGGTCACTCTACCTAGGAGGCTAATATGTGGTTATTTCAGGTTTTTTGGACAAATTTTGGAGCAAAACCAAGCAATTATGGGCCAGGTGACATCCAAGCTTGAGGTGAGGATTCGTAGTGGGGTTTTCTCTAGCATTAAATGGTCGTTCCTCGAAATCTCCACCCTCAACTCCGAGCTCACAGGCCACCAAAATGAATCCTAAAGGCAGCCAAGCAAATTTGGGAAGAGTGACTGTTTACTAGCAGTTGGGACAGCTGAGTCCCTTGAATTTAGGAGGCCTGCTAGGCCCCTCATAGTGTATAAATAATAAGGCCTCAGCCTTTGTAGTTTACTTTTGGAACAGTTGTATTTTTGCACTATAGTGTTGTCATTTTCAACTCGTTTTCTTGTAGCCATTGTGGTATAACTTTCTGGTGATGACTATTTTTTGATAATGAAAAGCAGTTCTATTTGGCATCAGCTCTAAGTTCTTTATAGGAGCCATAGCTCTTGGGGTTGGGCCCAACCTGAGAGCCAAGGCCTCCTTTATGTATCGTTATTTTTTCTTTATGTATTTGCAAAATCATTTCTGTTAGGTAGATTAAATCATGCTGATTAACTAGGTCATTGTTGATGGTTAGAAAGGCTTTTGATGTTCAGATTGAGTTGGTAGGTTATTAACAGGGAAAAAGATTCAGAAAAAGGCCAACGAGCACCTTTGATTTCACCTCTCCCTCATAGGATCAGGGGCTGGGGTCAAAGTGACCTTGCTGCCCCAAAAAAACACTATCTTTGCTTTTCCATGCAATCACTAGTGTACGATTTTCATTTGCAGAAGTTGGTTACATGTTCAGATCTTTGAATGCTTCGTTGCATAGTTAATATACATGGTTTCCTTGAAAATAAAGCTTCTGTTCATTCTCTTTACTGTTAGCTAGATCAACTTAGGTTGGCATAACTAGGTTTTTGATTTCTTGCAAGTCTTTGTTAGTTTAGTTGGAAACACAAATTGCAGAGCACTTGTACCACTTCTCTATCTACCCAAACTCCATCAGACCCATCTACTCCATCCCCTAACTTGGTTTCTTGCCACATGTTTGCCATTTTTCCCACATAACCCTACCTTTTTGTGCAGCATTGCTTCAGCACTTTTTGAACAAATCCATCCATCTGCAACTTTTCTCAATCCATCCACCAGTCCCTGGACCACCTCAAACCACTATCCTACCTCCATACCCACTCCTTCATCTTTCTTCATCCATCCATCCTCAAAAATCCCATTTCTGAACATCCTGTAGAAAATCACAAAACATCGTGTAGAAATTCCAGAACATCCTGTAGAACCCCTGCAGACTTCCTGTAGAAGCTCACGAATGAGGTTTCTTTATAGCCAAACTCTGTGAAACTCTTTGGAAGGGTGTTAGGGACCCCTTAGGCCCTCTCTGAACCTTCCCAACCTCTTCCAAGAATTTCCTCTCATCGATCCACCTCTGCACAATAAAAAACAGTGAAAGCACATGCATGATAATTCCGACAACTTATTCAAAAATACAAAAAGATGTTTTATTCAGACAGAAGTAGCTTAGACACATGTATTTTACCTTCCTAAAAGTAATGGCATCTCTTTTAGTAGCTTGCATCCTCTTTTTCTCATCAGTAGGACTAGATGGTAAAATTAGGGTTTGCTAGGGTTTACGCTTTCTTTCAGCTTTTCAGTTTCTTTTCGTAAGCAGATTAGCTTCCTTCGAGTTAGCTTCCATCCATTAGTTAACAAGCTTCTTCTCAGAGCTCATAGAAGTTGGCTTGAGCCCCTAGCAGACTTGTGCCAACTGACCAAGTGACAACTGCGGCAAGAGCTAGTACTTGTGCATACAGCACCGTCGCTTCCAAGTTTGTTACGAACTACCGGGTTGATAAAAGTAAAGAAGGGAGTCCCAGGAATTGCAGCATTATTGCTGCAATACTGGAGCCCACCATTCTTTTTGGCGTCGTTGCTGGGGAAGCGTCAGAGTATTTGTGATTTCTGCTTTTCTTCTATTTTTCTACTACAAACTTCTGCTAAGTAGTTTATTTCATTTCCATTCTGCAATTTCATTTCCGCAAAAATAGATTAGACATTTCCTGCTTTCATAGATTAGCATTTCAATTCCGCAATTTCATTTCTGCAATCGTAGACTAGCATAGATTAGCATTTCAATTTCGCAATTTCATTTCTGCAAAAGTAAATTAGACATTTCCTACTTTCATAGATTAGCATTTCAATTTCGCAATTTCATTTCTGCAAGCTAGACTGTAGTTAGTTGCAATTCCATCTATTTCAGTTTTGCAGGTACAAGTAGAAAAAGCAAAAGCAACCAAAAATTTGTCCATTTCATGCCTCGTAGGAACAGAGATAAAATCGGAAAATTCCTACCCAACACCCCCACCACATCACTGAGTCAACCTTCTCTCTTCTTTGGTGATAGTGATCCAAAAGAACCTATAGGTGAACCTCCAGAGATATACGAAGATCCTATAACAGGAGAAGAGCTAGAGAACATTCCATCTGAGACCATGGCTGAAAACAGAAACGGTAGAAGAGAAGATGAGAGAATAGAAGGTTCCTTCCCCATCCGAGAGACCAATGGGGACATGAAAATGAAAAACATAAGTCCCTCAGCCTTACCTCACTTCCATGGATTGACTACTGAAGACCCTGATACCTTCTTGTTTGAGTTTGTTGTCCTTTTTCAAACTTATGACTATGCTGAGGATGAGAAAAAGCTATAACTTTTTCCTTCTACCCTCAAGGATGCAGCACTACGCTGGTTCATGGGGTTACCTAGAAACAGTATCACCACTTGGGATCAGATGCAGCAAGCTTTTAACACCAAATATCGGGATTACTGTAGGTCCAAGGAAACAAAGGGAGAGATCTTTTGAATTACCATGGGAAGTGATGGGTCTTTAGAAGATTATGAGGAAAGGTTCCAACTTAGTTATAAATGGGCCAGGTGTACACTTGACCTTGAATCTCTAAGCTTGTTCTGCTCGAGGAGTCCCTGAAGACCTTCTAGATACCCTTCACATGCTAGCTGGAGGGGACATCTACCAACTACCTTATGAGGACATAAAGACTGTGCTTAGAAACCATTCTAGGGCAGCTCGGAAAAGAGGTAGGGGGAATCCACTTTCAGCTAGTACCACCTTCTCCAAGCATGAGTTTGTTAATCAGATGGAAGACCTCAAAAGTGAGATGAGACAGACTATTTCCTTGCAACTTGATACCTTCCGAATTCAGAAAAAGAAAGAGGAAGCTAAGAGGGCTTTGGCCATTTTTTGTCCCAGATGTACGAGGAAGCACCCTAAGAACGAGTGTCCATTGCACTCAGTAGAGGTATGTTTTGTTTGTGAGGAAGACCACCCCACCAACCAATGCCCAACCTTGACCGGATTTAAAGCCATGTACCTAGGGACTGAGGTGGCTACTGAACCTATCTACTTCCTCAACCAAAGGAGGCCACATGGGCCCAGACCTTACTAGCAGGGGATGCAAGGGACATCCCAAGCCTATTATAACCCCAACCAATCCGCTCATATACCTTTTTGGGGCCCCCCTGCTCATCCTTCATGGTCCACACCTCCTCCATGGTCTTATCCATCTCAATACCATACTCAACCTACTTCTCATTCGTTTCACTCACATGCCTAGCCACAACCTCAGTGGAATACACCTCAACTGAGGTGGAGGCCCCAATACAACTCTCCTCCCACCATTCTTCCTCCACCACTGGCTCAACCACAACCATTACCTCCTGCTCCTCCAAGACAACCCCAGATGTATGCTCAACCGAACCCGAACCCCAACAACAAACAATCCCAATAGGTATATATTGGGGAGACAACATGCCCTACCTATGCTGTGGAGATCCAGGAGATCAACCTGTGATCCAGGAAGGTCCTTCCAAAGCGGCAACCTCCTCCCCTAGAGGAGGAGGAAGAGAAGCAAGAAAGTGAACCCAAGGCCATTCCAGCCTTTCCTAAGCGACTAACAGTAACCACGAAACCAAACCCAGAGGATACTGAGCTTCTGGGAGAAATCAAGCAGTTGTGTGTGAAAATACCACTTCTCCAGGCCATAAAATATGTACCAATATACAACAAATTGATTAAGGAGAAGTGTTTCAGGCACCTAGGTAGGCGAAAGAGAGATGCCTCAACTATCAATGTCATAGGAAAACTGTCTGATCTTATGTTGGGGCAAGTAATCTGTCCAAAGTATTTGAACCCTGGGAGTCCTGTAGTTGATGTTCACATCAATGGCACCATCATACCCCACACCTTGATTGATCTAGGGGCTACCCTTAATGTGATGACCAGGGACACTATGCTTAAACTCAACCTTCAGAGTTCCTTAAAGAAGACCTCAACAATACTGCAGTTGGTAGACTGCTCCACTGTGACTCCCGAAGGGATTGTGGAAGATGTCCTAGTCTCTGTTGACTCTTGAGAGTACCCTGCAGACTTCTTGGTCCTTCAGCCAAAGGCAAAAATCATTAGATACCCCCTCATTTTGGGAAGGCCTTGGCTAGCTACTGCGGATGCTTACATCAGCTCTCAAGCTGGAAGCATGACCATCAAGAATGGGCCTATGTCCAAACAACTGGTCCTATACCCTCCTGCCCAACCTCTGCTAGAACATGACTTACCACTCTGGGTTGGAAGAAGGAGATGAGGATGAGGTCTATTCTACACCATTGTGCACAGTAGAGGCCACTAGGGGAGGTCCTCAAACCGAGAATGACTTGATTGAGAACTTATCCAAAATCCTCCTCCCGGTGCACTGTCCTTAGAAGAGTTGGTGGAAGATACCCAAGCCAGCACTTTAGTGGACCTCTGTGTGACTGATCTAACCTCTACCAAAGTTAAGAATGTGGAGTTTGGCCCTGAAAGAAATTTAAAGATCAGCTCCTCTCTCTCTCCCTCTCAAGAAAAAGAGCTATGTAGCCTATTGAACCTCCATTTGGAGGATTTTTCCTAGAGCTATAAGGAAATGAAAGGAGTCCATCCTTCGGTCTGTACCCATCATATTTACATTAAAGAGGATTGTAAGCCAGACAGGCAGCCTCAGAGGAGAATGAATCCATCCCTTAAGGACATCGTTAAAGAAGAATTGCAAAAATTGTTGGATGCAGGATTCATCTACTCGATCTCGGACAACGAATGGGTTTCTCCTTTGGTGTTGGTACCCAAGAAAAATGGGAACTGGAGAATCTATGTAGATTACAGAGAAATGAACAAAGCCACCAAGAAAGACCACTTCCCTTTGCCTTTCATAGATCAAGTGTTGGATGGATTGGCAGGGAAGAAGTTCTTCTCTTTCCTAGATGGGTTCAACGGGTATAATCAGATCCAAATCAGCTCGGAGGACCAAGATAAGACCACCTTCACTTGTCCATGGGGTACCTTTGCCTACCGAGTCCTTCCCTTTGGGCTATCCAATGCTCCTGCCACTTTCCAGAGAGCTGTATTGAGCATATTTGCTGAGTTGGTTCATTATTCGGTGGAAATCTATATGGATGAATTTACTCCTTACGGGTCTAACTTCCAAGAAGCCTTGTCCAACCTGGGAAAAGTTTTAAACAAGTGCATTGAGATGAACCTATCCCTCAATCCTGAAAAATGTGAATTCCTGATGACTGAAGGGACCGTGTTAGGTCATACCATTTCTCGGCAAGGATTACAGGTGGATCATAACAAAATTGCTTTCATCAAAAAGGTTCCACCTCCTCAAAAGGTAAGAGATGTTCATAGTTTCCTAGGCTTAGCAGGATATTATAGAAGATTCATTAAAGATTTCAGTAAGCTAGCCTCACCATTGTTTGGCCTCTTAGGAAAAGATGTTGATTTTAAATGGACTGACGACTATCAATGGGCTCTAAATGAGTTGAAAGATAAGTTAGTGTCTGCCCCGATCTTGAGAGGCCCAAACTGGGCCCTACCTTTCCACATCCACACTAATGCCTCGAATAGAGCCATAGGGGTAGCCTTAGGACAAGTTGAGGAGAAGCTTCCATATGCCATATACTTTGTCAGCAAACACCTGTCCAAGGCAGAAATGAACTATACTGTAACCGAGAAAGAGTTCCTGGCCATATTCCATTCCCTGAACAAGTTCCGACACTACATCATTGGTTATCAAACATTTGTACATACTGATCATGTTGCGATTATATATTTAATGAATAAGCCTGATGTAAATGCTTGTATCATTAGATGGTTACTTTTGTTGCAGCAATTTGATTTGACTATTTTCGACAAACCAGGTAAGGAAAATGTTGTTGTTGACTTCTTGTCTAGATTGGATTTGCCTGTAGGTGAAGAAGGAATAGTGGATGACCAAATGCTAGATGAACATCTGTTTGCTATCTCAGTACTCTCTCCATGGTTTGCTGATATAGTAAATTACTTGGTCTCAGCATAGTTCCCTCCGCATCTATCCTCAAAGAGAAGAGTAGAATTGTGAGGAAAAGTGCCCTATTCACTTGGATCGCGGGCAACCTATTCAAACTTGGCCCAGATCAGATCTTGAGGTGTTGTGTTAGGGAGGAGGAAGTCTTTGACATTCTCCTAACCTGTCACAATGGACCCTGTGGAGGCCACTTTGCAGCAAAGAGGATTGCCTTCAAAATTCTACAGGAAGGCTACTATTGGCCCACTCTTCATCAAGATGTCAGAAGATACATCAGCCAGTGTGACCGATGTCAGAGGATGGGGAAACCGACTCCAAGGGATGAAATGCCTCTCCAACCTCAAGTGACCTTTGAGCCATTTGAGAAGTGGGGTATGGATTTTGTGGGTCCTATCAACCCTCCTTCAAGGCAAAGGTCTTACATCATTGTGTGCACTGACTACCTGAAAAAGTGGGCAGGAAAAAAGGAAATCAAAGCAGTGACAGAAGAAAAGGTGACTGAGTTTTTAAGAGAAAATATCTTCTACAAGTTTGGCTACCCAAGAAAGTTAGTCACCGATCAAGGAAGCCAGTTCACCTCTAACTTAATTGAAGACTTTCTTGCTCATCACAAGATCAAGCACAGGGCTTCCACCCCATATCATCCTCAAGAAAATGGGTAGGTGGAAGTCATTAATAGAGCATTGGAAGGGATTTTGACTAAGGTGGTGAGCAGCAGCAGAAAGGATTGGGTAGATCGCCTGGTTGAGGCCACTTGGGCCTACAACACCACTTGGAAGACTACAATCGGTTTCACACCTTATGAGCTGGTCTACGGGAAGAAAGCTCTGCTATCAATAGAGTTCGAGTACAACACATTGAGGGTGGCAGCGCAGCTGGACCTAGATCTCAGCCATGCTCAACGTGAAAGGTTATGGTAGCTAAATGGATTAGATGAACACAGAATGCAGGCCCTCCTCCACTCAGAAGTAGTTCAACTTCAGAGGAAGATATGGCATGACCGACACCTTAATGAAAAGCAATTCCAGCCGGGAGATTGGGCACTGCTGTATGACTCCAGATACAAGGATTTCAAAGGGAAGTTGAGGACAAGATGGTTAGGACCATATACAGTGGAGAAATGCAATGACAATGGTTCAGTCCTTATCAGGACCATTGATGAAGAAGCCATCCCCATGCTCGTCAATGGGCATCCACTGAAGATCTATAGGAAACCCCTTTCGAGGTAGGAGTTCATTGAAACTGTGGAAAAATCAGTGCTGGTAATAGAGTAGGGTTCTGCCTCTATTTCGGCCACACCTTGATCATAAAAAAAAAGAGGAATAAAAAGATCCCTGGACAAAAACCTCTCTGAGGCGCCCAGGGCACACAGTGAGGGTGAAAACCTCAGGGAGGTGCCCCTGCTGTCTCTCGGAAAATAAAGAATTTGAATAAAAAGACCCTTGGGTGAAAACCTCTCTGAGGCGCCCAAGGCAGATAGTGTGAGTGAAAACCTCATGGAGGCACCCCTGCTGTCTCTCTCTCTCAAAAAAAAAAAAGGGAAAAAGAGAAAAGAGAAAAAGAAGAAAAGAAATAGGTCTAATCTTTGAAGAATTATTGCAGGTTGTAAGGAATACAATACAGAAAATAAGGTTGCACAAAATGAGGACAGGGGTTCGTACCAAGTTACCAGGCATCCTCATAGACACTCCCTCCATGGCCACTCACTTTTTTCAAGATTTGGACACATTCGGCTCGAGATTCAACCTCCTATAGGAAGTTTTAGGGCTTTCTACAGGAAGTTCTGCATTTCTACAGGAAACATCCTATAGAGCCTTTGGGCAGGCCAAAATCGATTCTGGAGAGGGATTTAAAGCTTGAAATCTATTGATGAGGCATGCAACCACCCCTTTCTTCCATCCATCACCTGTTTCATCTCTTTCCACCGCCATTGTAACAATCTGGTTATGTATTCCTGCACAGTCATACAAGAGTCATGTTTCCTCAGATTAAATTTTTCTCCAAGTGACAAATCAAGCATGCAGAGGCTCGCACAATCTACCTGTCAAAGCTCCATCAGGACCCTTCATCCACGAATACAACCTTGCTTGTTTCAGCATGCATCCCAGGAGGAGAAGCAGCTACAGGATGTCCTACAAGAATCCTGTAGCAGCTGATCCGTCTGGAGCACATACTATGGAGACACTAGCAGCTGAAATCGACATAGAGACATGCAACAAGCTCCGCTTGGACATGCACACCTCCTCAACAGCTGAAATTAGACGGAGCTTGCACATGCAGCATTTACAACCAGAGGATTGGGTCCCAAAGCCTTACATACAACATTAGCCAATGAAAAAAGGAGCTCCAACGCCCATGCACGAAGAAGCAGCGAGAAAAGCCATCATTCCACGTCTCGAAGCCTGCAGAACACATCCACGGCCACACAGGTAAGTGTCTAACCTTATTCCTTGAATTGCATAGACTATACTCTGAAACTTGCATGACTGTGAAATGTGTGGATTGAACAAATTCGGTGACCAGTCAACTAGCCAGTCAAATGGCCTCGTGGGATCCAAACGAGCCTGGTTACGCCAAAGATACGGGCATTTGACATGTGGGAAGTGTCCAGTCGGGGAGCATTAGCAGTTTGGCAGATATGGTGGCGGTTAATAGCAGAGAAAGGAAATGGCGGTTAGAGATACGTTGAGGAATGATGGTCGTGATGTTGGCTAATGGATCGGCCTGGATAGCTCATCCCCGCGCCATGAATTGCGCAGTAATTAAAATTGCTCGGCGAAATAACTCACAATGAACTGCTGTCATTTACACTTGCAATCGTTTTGCAGCGAAGTACGCATCCTCCTCCTCTGCAGTTTGTTAGCCCAAGCTTCGCGACCCATTTCAAAGTCCTCTCGTGTCCCAAACTTGTCCAGAAGCATCGTGATGTCCTCCAGAAGCTAGCAAAGCTTTCTACAGGAAGGAGCTCTACAGGAAACACAGCATAGCAGAGAACCTGGACTGTCTGCGCCGAAATTGGAATTTCGAAGAGAGGTAGGCTCAAACACACCATTCCCATGCATAATATTTCGAAAGGTGGTGAATTAAACATGCTGGAGTAGGAGAATTAAAAGAAAGTCTGCCTGTGGTTCAAGAATAGTGGTTTGCCTATGTGATACAAGGAAATTTTCAGTGGGTTCTACGTCTAATTCTCCTCCATGGTTCCTGTTAGCAAATTACTCCTATAGAAATGATAAAACCACTATAAGGGTAAGCCTGTGCATAAAGAATGTGATTTTTATGTGGTTGGGGATAAACATTAAGCTCTGCACTCTATCTGTAAGAGCCTAATTCCCTTTTGACAGTCAAGTTTTGGGCAGCAAGAACATTGTAACCAGGGAATTGATACAAAGTGACCTATAAACACCTGGGGGATACTGTCTTCAACATTCCAGGGAGGAAATGATACAAAAAATTCCCCTTCTGATCGGAGCACAAGCCAAAACAGAGCAATTTTCACCATGCCAGGAGGGTTTATCAGAAAGGAACCCTTGGATTCCAAGAAATTGCGAGAAACTCCTGAGGTGGTAGACCTATTTACCCGTGCAAATTGGATGACCTTCTGTGACAGAATTCAAGGTCACGATGATGAGATAACATGGGAGTTCCTAAGGTCCCTGCAGCCTAAATCAAAGACACTGGCCACTGTAAATTTCAGAGGGTTGACCCTAAATCTCACCCCACAACTCATTAGTCGAGTCACTGATCTACCATTGGGGATACCCTGGGATAAAGAGGAAAGGAAATTGGGCCAAAAGGCCAAAAATGAATTATTCCTACCAGAGGAACTGTTTTCAGAGGATAAGAATGGGGTCCGGAGAGCCAGTCTACAACCATTTTGGAGTGAGGTCAGCCTTCAGATGATGAAATATATTACCTGTGAGGGGCGGTTCAGTATTGTATATGGTTATCACTTCTGGTTGCTAACTGAACTCAAGAAGAAGATGGATTTACCCATAGAAAAAAATTTAAGCATCCCCTACTTCCTCCTACAATCATTGATTGAGTGTGGCACAAAACTGAAGGAAGGGACACCAAACCAGCTGGCCCATCATGGGCTTATAAAGCTTCTAGTAGAAGATGCCCTCCATACCTATACTGTCCCTCTCTCCTGGGAGATTTTTCACAATATTTCCAAGCATGATGATATTCGAATTCTGGCCGAGGAACTCACTTCCTCCAACAGTGAGGAGAAGGAGCACATTGAGGCAGAAGAGAAAGCCAAGGGTCAGGAAACCCAAGGCAGGCCACCACAACAAGGACGAGAAGAGAAACAAGAGAAAGACCAAGTTGTTGTGGCCAAAAATGTGGGTGGAAAAATGACACAGACACCAAGGGAGAAATGATTGCGAATCAGGGCAGAGAGGACTAAAAAAATCCAAGAAAGCAAGGCCACAATAGCCAAAGATACCACAGAAGAACAGCAGAGAAGGGAAGGGATGCAGGCTGAAATTGAGACATTGAATCGACAGCTACAGGAAAAAGAATTTCAAGCAGGCCCAGAGATACAATCTCTGAAACAGCAGATACAAGAAAAGGAGGCCCAACTGGCCTGCATGGCTAGTTGGGCAATGGAAGCTCTGCAGTGTAGGCAGCCAGCCAAATCCTACACCCTATACCTCAGGGATCAGTGGCTGCAATTTCAGATCACCTCTTTGGCACAGAGAGATATCACTCAATTCCAAAGCCCCCAATAATTCATGGCTTTATGTGACAGCAGTTCGTCAAAGGACAAAGCCAAACTATTAGAGTTCTACCTACACAATTTGGCCCTTCCCAACATGAGCTTGTGGGACCCCAACACTGCAGTAGGGGACATGCAACTTATGGCCATGGCCTCGTGGCTAAATCATGAAGAAAAGAGAGCAGCAGAGGTCAGAAAGGTCATGGACCGGGAACTACAGGAACCACTATTGATTAGAGCAGAGCCAGGGGATCCCTCAGCATTAATATCCACCCACCAGCACTTGGCAAACGACTCTCAAGCCCTGCTAGATTACATGGATCGTCAATCTCAAGCCATAGCACATTTTGAGGAAATGGAGCAACTATTGGGGGGAAAATGTGTTCATACTTGCACCTGTAGGCGGAACACATTGTCCCACAGCCTAAAAATCAGAGAATACCACACCCCTACTAGAATGAGGGAGGCCTTGGCATGAGTGCCTCTCTACAAAAAGTCCATGTAGAATCTTCAGGCCAACTGGATAGGCCTCAAGTTAAGTCCACCTTTGCTTTTGGGGCTGCTGGAAGGAGGCACAGAAGAGGAGGAGCATAGGCAATAGGAAGAAGTGGAAAGGAGGTCAAATTTCATGACAGTGAAGAAGATATCACCTCAGAGGCCTGGGATGTGAGGGAGGCGATCAAGGCAATCAAGGATGAGGAGCTGGACTAGTTGCTTAGAGGATGAGCAACCCATTTAGCAGGGGGTGATGATGAGCCCCGAATTGGGTAACTTATTGGGCTCATTTTTCCTAATTTTCCTTGTTCAATCCTCCATTTTTCATAGATTATGATTTTTTTTTAGCATGTTTATGTTATTTGAACGAATAAGGGTGGTCACTCTACCTAGGAGGCTAATACGCGGTTATTTCAGCTTTTTTGGACAAATTTTGGAGCAAAACCAAGAAATTATGGGCCAGGTGACAGCCAAGATTGAAGTGAGGATTCGTAGGGGGGTTGTCTCTGGCATTAAATGGCCCTTCCTCAAAATCTCCACCCTCAACTCCGAGCTCACAGGCCACCAAAATGAATCCTAAAGGCAGCCAAGCAGATTTGGGAAGAGTGACTATTTACTAGCAGTTGGGACAGCCGAGTCCCTTGAATTTGGGAGGCTTGCTAGGCCCCTTGTAGTGTATAAATAAGAAGGCCTCAACCTTCGTAGTTTACTTTTGGAACTATTGTATTTTTGCACTATAGTGCTGTCATTTTCAGCTCGTTTTCTTGTAGCCACTGTGGTATAACTTTCTGGTGATGACTATCTTTTGATAATGAAAAGTAGTTCTATTTGGCATCAGCTTTGAGTTCTTTATAGGATCTGTAGCTCTTGGGGTTGGGCCTAATCTGAGAGCCAAGGCCTCCTTTATGTATCATTATTTGTTCTTTATGTATTTGCAAAATCATTTCTGTTAGGTAGATTAAATCGTGTTGATTAACTAGGTCACTGTTGATGGTTAGAAAGGATTTTGATGTTCATATTGAGTTGGTAGGTTATTAATAGGGAAAATTCTTCAGAAAAAGGCCAACAAGCACCTTTGATTTCACCTCTCCCTCATAGGATCAGGAGATGGGATCAAAGTGACCTCGCTAACCCAAAAAAACACTATCTTTGCTTTTCCATGCAATCACTAGTGTACGATTTTCGTTTGAAGAAGTTGGTTACATGTTCAGATCTTTGAATGCTTCGTTGCATAGTTAATATGCATCGTTTCCTTGCAAATAAATCTTTTGTTAATTCTATTTACTGTTAACTAGATCAGATTAGGTTGGCATAACTAGGTCTTTGATTCCTTACAAGTCTTTGTTGGTTCAGTTGGAAACACAAATTGCAGAGCACCTGTACCACTTCTCTATCCACCCAAACTCCATCAGACCCATCTGCTCCATCCCCTAACTTGGTTTCTTGCCTCACGTTTGCCATTTTTCCCACATAACCCTACCTTTTTGTGCAGCATTGCTTCAGCCCTCTTTGAACAAATCCATCCATCTACATCTTCTCTCAACTCCATCCACCAGTCCCTGGACCACCTCAAACCCCTATCCTACCTCCATACTCACTCCTTCATCTTTCTTCATCCATCCATCCTCCAAAATCCCATTTTTGAACATCCTATAGAAAATCACAGAACATCCTGTAGAAATTCCAGAACATCTCGTAGAACCCTTGCAGACTTCCTGTAGAAGCTCACGAATGAGGTTTCTTGATAGCCAAACTCCGTGAAACTCTCTGGAAGGGTGTTAGGGACCCCTTAGGCCCTCTCTGAACCTTCCCAACCTCTTCCAAGCATTTCCTCTCGCCGATCCACCTCTGCACAATCAAAAACAGTGAAAGCACATGCATGATAATTCTGACAACTTATTCAAAAATACAAAAATATGTTTTCTTAATATAGAAGTAGCTTAGACACGTGTATTTTACTTTCCTAGAAGTAATGGCATCTCTTTTAGTAGCTTGCATCTTCTTTTTCGCATTAGTAGGACTAGCTGTTAAAATTAGGGTTTGTTAGGGTCTGCGCTTTCTTTCGGCTTTTTAGTTTCTTTTCACAAGCAGATTAGCTTCCTTTGAGTTAGCTTCCGTCCATCAGTTGACAAGCTTCTTCTTAGAGCTCATAGAAATTGGCTTGAGCCCCTTGCAGAATTGTGCTAGCTGACCAAGTGACAGCTGCGGCAAGAGCTAGTACTTGTGCATACAACACCGTCGCTTCCAAGTTTGTTACGAACTACCGGGTTGATAAAAGTAAAGAAGGGATTCCCAGGAGTTGCAGCATTATTGCTACAATACTGGAGCCCACCATGTATCATTTAAAGAAAAAGCATATTGGTGTTCAATATCACTTTGTAAGGGATATGGTTGAGGACAAAAATGTGTTGCTAGTAAAGGTGGACACTTTGAAGAATATTGTAGATTCTTTGAAAAAGTATGTAAGCACTAACAAGTTCTCTTGGTGTAGAGAAGCAATGGGAATTTGCAGGGTTGGATCAATGGCTAAGTTGTCCTATGACCCCCTATGGAAAGAAAACAATAAGTGGGAGGAAGTTGTGTTGTGTTATATTCTTTCCAAGACTACCCCATGCACGGGGGGGTAGCTCTCCCTGTACATTTCTTTAGGCGTTGTCGGGGGGTCATGGGGGGGTATGCAAGGGGGGTGGCCATTGCACAAGGTCTGGGGTAGCACCCCATAAAATATTATTTGGACCCTATATTAGGTGGGTGAACCTACGTATGGTTTTATGCATGATGGTTTTATGTCCATGGTATTTTGTAGATCCGGTCAAGGGAACTATGATTATGTTCTAATCCAGGGTTAATGGATTGGGGTTTATGGATGCTTCGACATGTATATACATGTGTTGTAACATTGAAAGGAGTATAATGAAAAATCAATCTAGTACTCTTGGTTTTGGGATCCAAGGGAAAATACCTGTGAATATTTGTTTTATGTTTTATGCTCTCACCATTGTTTATTTTATGTTTTTTAATTCGTATGTAGGAATTTTTGTACAGTTAAAACCTACATGTGCATTGTTGGAATACTAATTGGGGAGCTTTATGGGAATTAGAGTGCTACTTTGAGAGGCCGAGAGAGACTATGGAATAGAAAAGGTTGAGAGTTGAATGTGTGCTGATGTAGAGTGAATAGAATATGAATAAGACTAATTGTTGCAAGGGTTTTTTATGAGTGTGTTGTGTTTTTCTGTTCCCTTAAATCGTTCAATTGTAGAGGATCTTGGCTTCCAAACCAAAGGACAAAATCATATTTGAGAGTACAGCATTAGAGAAGGAATAAAAATATAAGAAATAAAGGAAGCAAGGAAACGAAAAATTCAATGGCCCCCATCCCTGCCTCGTGTACTTGAAAGTTAAACAAAAAACAACAATTAGGTAGATTTTTCATTTACCTTGAAGTCACCCAGACCTGGAAGAATTTCTATGGGGTAAGTAGCATGACATATAATCTACTGCTAGCCCCCAAAATGTGACACTCCCTCCTCTAAGGTCCACCCAAGTGGCCAACTAGCCTGGAAAACATGTGATGAGATATTTTACTATAATGGATTCAATCATCTTGGTGACCTTAAGGACGTGGAATCAATGAAACTCATAAAAAAAATGCATCCACATCAACAATTACACCCTTAGGAGACATGTCAGCCACTTAGACATCTTGTCCCTGGGTCCCATTGATGTTTTAAGCCACTTAAACCAAATTCTCTATCATGGTATAGGAAAGACAACGACCAACAACTCAAAGATGCTCTCATAAGCCTCTGTTCTAGTGACTGTTGACTTTTCTCAGCAAACTTGTGCAATAGACCCCACGATTTGAACCATTGTTCTAGCCCAGAATCTTGACCTCTACCCAGAACTTGCTACAACCTTTAGAATCCATCAAAGACATGATTAAAATGTTTATAAATCAATAGTCACCTTCAGGACTAGGCCTGAGCGTCCCCAACTAGGACTGGCATTATGTCAAAAACTTGGCATAAATGTAACCTACAGGTCTAGGATTCAAGAAAAAGCATGAATGATTAAAAGATCTTATGAAACATAATTAGAAGGATCACCACCTTCTCCATTGAAATTTTATACCATCAATTAGGTCTTGCATCCATCCATTTAGAAATTACAATTAAATACATGAAATAACCATGAAATGAACAAGTCACGTAACCATGCTTATAACCAACATTAAACCATATAAATACCAATGATATACCAACCATTAAATCCACATATAAACAAGTACAAAAGTAAGAGAACATAGATTTTGCTAATCATAGGAAAATCCAACCAGGTTTAGGACTTCCATGTACTACCTGACCATAGACATGGCTGAACCAAATCTCTCTTTCGGTCAGCCACCCCTGTGCCATATTCCAAGCATGAATGTGGGATCTCATATAACAACCAATCCAAGAACAACTAATGGAATCCATAGGTTAAACCACCTCCACCCTCACCAAACCATGATCACACCAAAACCAATGCTCTGATCATAACCAAACCGAACTTGGAATGTCATCCAGAATCAATCACTATCCTTGAGGAATTTTCTATCTCCTTGGCTCTTAGGATTTACAGCAATCCAATCCCATATCACTAGGCACTAAACTGAGACCAGTCTCTCAAGCTTTATTGCAATCCAAACCTAGATCACTAGGCCCTAAATTGATACTTCTCTGTCATGATTTATCGTGTATCCCACCAAAATCGGTCAAGGGATCCCTAGGCTTTTGGAAATGAACCTTGAGACCACCTCTGCCCTGGATTTTGAAATCCATCTAGCAAACCAAAGGTAAAAACTGAAATAAACATCCTAACACCATGGCATCTGGAAAAAGTCAAGGCTAGGTTGAAAACCACTTTCATAACCCAACAAAATCATGCCACTGACAGCAAGAGAACCATACACCAACATGTAAAGTCATGCATGTCCAAACTAGCTAGGAAATCACACATGAAAGAGGTTACTTGCAAGTATTCCTATTGAATCTGTCTGATCCTCCTCTTCTTCCTTGATCCTTGCTTTCCTTCCTTTCCCTTTGCTTGCTTTTCCTTCCTTGATCCAAAGTTAGAGTGCCCCAAGAAAACTCTAAGTAACAACAGTGAGAGAGAGAATAATAAGATAGCTCCAAACTTGAACTCACAAAAGGTTACCATTTGATCCTCAGAAGCTTTTTATTAATGAGGCCTCTATTTTCTTCATTTTCCATTCTTTTCCTTCAATTTCATCCTCACATGCAACCTATGACCTTTTACTTTCCTTTTCTCCCATTTTCCTTTATTTTCATTAATAAATGTGCCAAAAATGCCTTTTGTTCCTTTTAATTCCTTTTCCTTAGCCTTTGCCACTTTTCCTTAGCCAAAACACACATCCAATGTTTCCCACTAGGATATATTTTCCTAACATTCATATTGGAACAAGTATCACTTAACCGTTGTCTTATTTTGCCTTTATTAACTTTTATTACATGAATTTTTCATGAGGTGTTGTAGTGTTTTATTCTCAAAGATGCGCGGAAAGAACCCACTTAATATTGTGGATGACAAACAATCTCAAAAATATAAATGGCTGCTAAACATTGTAGATCTACAGTGACTGATAGAAACAAAACCTGCCAAAGTCTAGATCTATCCCACAATCATAGTTAAACAACAAAAAGAAAGAGTAATAAATCCAATCATCCAATGGAAACCAGATATACAAACAATAGTTTTATTATAACACCTGTGAAGGGAAAAAATAGATGTTACCAATCCCCCTCTATGGGATGGGTTATTTGTTATCCTCAAATGTCTCCAGCTTGTGTAGAGTCTCTCTCCTCTATAATGTGTAAACCCAACAAAAATATGGTGTGCGACAATGAAAATAATCAGAGTTACAACAGTAAGTGCAATAATGAAAATAATCAAAAGTGAATAATGAATGGAAAACCCTTCTATTTATAACAAAATATTTAGTTATCCTTGAATAATGAGCAATAATAAAATATTATTGATCCCATTCTTGGAATAACCACTTGGAATATTTTATTATATTTGGTTAGGAGGGAGAAAGTATTTAAACTTTTATTTAGAAATAATAAATAATTAAATGATCTATTTATCATCACAAGAAATTAGTTAAGGAATAATAAAAAAATAAGGATTTATTTAATTATTGCTAATGGATTTAGTCAAATTTGACAAAGAATAATAATTAATTAGTGATTAATTAATTATTCTTAGGGGAAAATAAGATAATTAATGATTTATCTGTTTATTTTTCATGATTGGGTCAAATATGACAAGGAATAATAATTAAACAATGGTTTAATTAATTATTCCTAGAAGACAATCAAATAAATAGTGATTTATTTAATTATTATTCATGGGTTTAATTATAAATTACTTAACAAAGGTGGTTTATTAAGTAATTTCTCACAATGAAAGCAATTTTACTATGGTAAAATTGGCTTTACATGGTGTACTTCAATCCATCTAGTAAATTAGGCTAGATGATCAATTTTTTGGTGATAACAGATTGGCCCCCAACGTACGAGTGTTAGGAGCAAAATGTATGATCAAAGTGTAAAGACATAGCCACTTAGACAACACAGGGGAGTCAAAGAGAGAGATACCAATAAAGCTGAATTAGAAGAGGATAGGGACATAGGGGTCGAGACTAATGCAAGTCTCCTTTTATGTTGTGGTATCAGACCTCAATGAGGCGGGGGAGGTATACCCATACCCACAGAGATAACTTAGTACAAAAATAATGGTTCGCCTAGAAATATAAACTGAGCGATGAAGTACACGTTGAATGGTACATGACATGCTGGCATAACATAGCCAAAAAATAATACAATGTGTCCCATATACATAATGCACCTGGAAAAACATGAGCTAGAACTGAATACAATAATATCTAAGTACATGAGATATAATGGCCCTTCCCTCAAAAAATGGGTGGAAGGGAGGGTAGAACAACTAGAGAAGATTTGCTAAACAAGGAAGGGCTATGGAAAACTGAATGGATCATCTGGAGGAGACATGCATGCTAGGGACACTATGATTGGTAGGAACTGAACCCATCAACTTTGTGGAACTGCATCTAACACTTTGAAATATTAGGTATGCATCCGGGCATGTGGGGGGCTACCTAAAGGGAAACTCCCTCATGAGGTCTGAAACATATCACACACGCCTGGGAATCACTGGTACAATTTGCTGCAACACTGGACCATCAAGTGTATGAATCACGAACATGAAACAACTGAGTCAAATGGAAATAAGGAGTTCCTCTTCTCGATCCAAGCTGCCGAACAAGAATGGAAGCTGGAACTAAGATAAACTGCCCTCTAGGTCATTCTTTTGGAATAAATGAGCTGATTTTGACAAAATAGGGCCCATGATAGGTGAGGCAATGAGGATCCTCGATTAAGGCATGAGGGAAAGTAGTAATGTGACTGATGGAGCAACACCAAGGATAATGGGGAGAAAGTGGGATTGAGGGACAAATAGATGACTACCCTTGTCAGAGCATAGATTGCATGGTTGACCTAGCAGCAACTGACTCAATTCTAGAGGGGATGGGGACAGTATGACTGGAGGCCAAAATGGGCAACACAGGATGAACAATATGCAAATATGGATGGAATACTATGACATGATATAATGGGACGTGAAACAGACTCCATGAATGCAATGGTGACTCATTGCGGATGCTCTGAACAAGGGTGACTCGATGATGCTTCCACATAGACTAGCCCTGGTGGGGACCATCAAAACATGAGTAAATGATGGTTACTGATGATGAAAATTGACACATGGTATGACAAGTATTCATAGAAGGAGGACCTCAAAGTACAAGTATCTCTTTATGATGAAAGTCAATTTTGAGAGGCAATGAAGTGAGCTTTCTTGAAAAAAATAAGGCTTCTTAGTGAAGTGTCAAATCATCAAAAACTGAGGAAGACACATTATAGAGTTCAATGAGACCTTTCCAATGGTGTTGACGGTTTGTCAAACTGAGCTACAGTCTAGTCACAATGGGCAATAGAAAAATTGGGGATTTTTTTATGAAAGGGTATTTTCCCTCCAATTTGAGAGGAGGAGAAGACCCTAAATCTTGTGGAGATTGTAGCGAAAAAACTGACCATTAGAATCATGATCTACAACTTTCAAAGTCAAACCACAAAGTCAAACATGGGGACTATGTGGACATAGAGTAGAATATTTGAAGATATGGTATCAAATGTCTATGATATGCGATGTGCACATGGCTCGCTGGAGAGGCCGATACAACAATTATCTAAGGGATGGGAGGATAATCGACCATACCTAGATCCAGTGGGATCTAGGCCGAGACTTAATTGAGAAGATGTCTAGGGGGGAAACAATCATGCCCCCAAGCATTGGATAATGCCCGCAAACATATGTGATGGAGGGGACTAACCTAGTATGCAAAGGTGGGAATGATGCCCCTAGAAGGAGTAGTTTGTGGAGTGCCATTATATGTCGAGTGCTCGAAAAATGGATTTAAGCATATTGACCCAACTTGGCATGAGATCCTCTAAAGGATGAAAATGATATGTAGGGGCATATGTACCCCCTAGTATGCTATGGGCATACTAGATGTATTTAGAGTGGTGGATTCCAAATTTCGGAGGAAGTATGCAAGATGGTTCATATCATTCCAAGGATAAATAGGCGTAGTCATGGCTTCCATGATGTCCTCATTAGAATGGAAAATGGGGGGATGAGAGGAATATTGACTACATAATGTGGTAGTGGTACCTGGTGCATCAACCTGAGAAAGAAGATTCACATACGCATCATCTAGAATGGTAAACGATGAGCTAGTATATGGAGGATCTACAGATGTTGAGAGCTGGGATTCTGTCGAAAGAGGTTCAATAGAAGCACACACTTAAACTCAAGGATGACGATAGGTAAAGGATATGGCATGTGGTGTCCTTCATCTCAACATCAGGGGGAGGGATCACTATGGTGGTTCTAGAGTCCACCTGTTCTGGTTGAATAGTGGTACCAGAATCCACAGGTAGAGGAGTAGATGATCCATTACAAGTGGCCTCATATTTTCAAAGCACCTCAAGGAAATCGTGAAATTCATTGAGATGAGGGAAACAATGGGAATTATTACCATGATGATAGCACAAGGCACAAGGGTGACTTGTGAGTAACCTTTTGAGTTTATTGGTTGGTCCTAGTAAGGTAACGTGGATCTTAAGGATATTAGACTCAGAAAACATTTCATGAACTAAAGGTATGAGATGAGGAAGTTTAGGACAATTATTGGTGGCATGCCCAATGACTTCACACAAAGTGGATGGATGTGAAAACTTTGGGGATTTGGGGGATGGAGAAGCTTGAGTAGCCTTGTCTTAGGTTTTCTCCTCTTGGCTTCCCCCCTATCTGGATGTTATTGCAATGCAAGTGGGTTCCTATTGAGGTTGTTGTGGAACTAGAGCAGTGAAAAGGGTCATAGGGACCAATTGAACCAAGGTCAAAGCATGATATGGTCATAGCTGACCAGGTAGAGTGCTTGTTGGGGGCTCAATGTAACATACTGGGATCCCCAAAGTCATGTTAGGAAGGACCAATGAATCCATGACAGGGACAGAAAATAATCCCAGAGGGAGGTATAAGAAAGGTATCCGAACTGTATGGTAATGTCCAGATGAAATAGCTCCTAGATGGTTGAGACCTGGAGGAATAGTTCCTAGTGGAAACATAGGAGAGGCACCCACAAATGGAGGAGGTCTAGGGTGGGTGGATCTGGATGACTCAGCTGAGATGGTAACAATAGAGTGTTGAGGAGCTTCCTATTGATCAGAGGTACTAGATTTCTTAAAGGTAGCCCGTGACACTTGTAACATGCAAACACTCATAGATTTAGGCTCTCAAATGGGAGGGGGAGGACCAGGGAAAGAACCCAACAATGAGGAATACTTGTAGGTTGTGGGTGAAACACTAGTGGGAGGAGTCGAAAACTATTTGTTAGACATTGACAAGATAATAGACTCGAGAGAGGTCACAGATGTTGGCTTGTAGTAAGTCATTTGATCCATGGTAACAATCTTCCCTTCATGGGGGAAGCACATCTTGTGGAAAACTGTAGACACAATGATCGACATGGCATATCTGTAACTACAACCTAAGAGAATGTTGTAATCAAAAGAGGCTTCAATGAATCCAATATCGACATGGACAGTCTTGCTCACAAGAGTCACTGGACAATTGTGGTACATGCTAAGGATTGGGAGGAGTGTCCATCCCAAGCACACAAAGTGATGGTGAAGGGGGACAACTCAGGTGAATAAAGGTGCTTCCAAATAATAATGGATAACGCATAGGTGGATTCACCTTCATCAATAATGCATCGGGAGATGATGGTATTACAGAATTAGAATGGTATCTAAAAAGCAACGGATGAAGGAAATGGGGGATGTTCTGATGTATCAACCTAGAAGAAAATCAAATGATTGTCAGAAGGATATACTACACCCAAGGTACTTAGTAGAGCTTTCTTTTGAGATGGGCACAACTGGAGAACTTCCAACATCGACATGGATGTAGCTGATTGTGCCAAGTCATCTACTATATTGTATGTATGGGAAGCTCGGATAGAAGCCACATTATGCCGTAATGATTCCTTTGGAATCTTGGGAATGGCCTCAAATTTAGGTTGAGGGATCTGTAAAGGGCTATTTGGTGTCATAAGAGGCTCAGTAGATACTTTGGTTTGGGACTCGGTGGTAGATGAAGTCGAGGGCTTGTCATATTGATGCGATCGAGTGTGTAGGTTGATATGGGAGGGGTTAACCTCATCAGAGTTCATCATAAGGATCTGGTAGTCACAAGGACTAGAAGGTTGGGGGGATTGGTTGCTTGACTTGGTTGAGGTTGAGCAACAACAAATCCTTACTGATGGAAAGGATTTGTGAGCACGTCCGATTGAGATGGTGCAGGTTTCTGAGGTGATTTTGTACCTCTAGAAGCTACTTGAGCTTCCCACATTTGTATCATCTAGGGTAAAAGAGGACACTCATGTGTATAATGGCCATGTACGCCACAACATGCACAAGGCTTATTCATACGAATAGCCTTGTTCTACTTGGGTTGGCTGCCCTATTGCTGGTTGTTGGTGTTAGGTTGGTTCCCCTGGGGTTCACCAGGTTGATTACCTTGATTACCCTGGTTACCCTTGTTACCCTTTCCCTTATTCTCTTTCTTCGAATTTTATGGATTGGTCGCACTCTGATACACAAACACCTAACCTTGAGGAGGTGGTGGTTGTTGGGGCTAAGGATGTATGGGATGTTGTGGCACTAATGCTTGAGGGGCTAGAGTGCTTGGTTGTGCATAAGGAGGAGAAACATTTTGGTAGACAGGTTGGGGCCCTGGAAACATGTTGCTAGAAGGAGGGGCATAAATGTTGGAGGAACTCGTGCCCCCTGCGGGTAGCCATAACCTTGTTGAGTATGTAGTGAAGTGTGTGAAAGGTATCCAATGATACCGTCAGTGGTGTGAGATGCCCCTGGTGCATTGGAACTTCCAGGACAAGGAAGGTCTGGAATTACGGTATAGACACAACCTAATTGTGCATCAATCAAATCATATCTGAAAGCGGTTTGGACTACTTCTTTCTCGATCTAAGGAAAATGGGACACGACATATTTTCCAATGGGAGATAAAAGGCTCCTAAGAAATCAATCTAGATGGACACGGTCTTTGAAAGGTGGGCACGACATGTTCTCCTCCTTCGTTGCCACTCTTGAACATGGCCAAAAAGGCGAGTGGTGGAGGACTAACAGAATGTGGTCAATAGCTCCATACCAGTGTTGTACCGGAGAGGTAACTGAAATTATGAGAGGAACTCTTTAGCAAGCATCATGAAAATGGAATGAGTTGTGGAGGGCTGGTCTACATACCATTTTGCAACATCTCCAGTGATCATGCATTGGAATAGCTAAATATGAATGGAGTCATTGATTAAGGAGTTGGGCAAACACCACATGTGGAAGGATCAAATATTGTTGGTTGGATCTTCTCCAGCATTACCCTCAAACTTTGGGGTGTATGAGGGAAGATTAGTTGGCATAGAGGGACAACCAGCATCATCGTGTATGGGGTGATTTATCAACTGGTTAAAATCTAGTAGACTTAACCCAACCATAAAGGGGAGCATGGGGGATACTGAAACGGTTCCTGAAACTGTTTCGCTTGATGTGACCATTGAGATAGAACTAGAGCCACCACTAGGTTGGGTTCCTACACTAGCTATGGGTCCAAAGATGGTGACGATATGTGGTGAAGGAGGTTTGGAATCAGATGAGGAATCAGAAGAACAAGGAGAAGATTCTGTGTGGGGACTCAGAGGGCTATTAACTTGAACCCGATGGGGACGGGTAATATGCCCAAGCGGAAACTAGGGGTGAAGTCCTAATAGTCTCCGTGACAAATGCCTTGGTGGCACAATGGTTGTAGCACAAACGTGACACAGAAATGGTGAAGGAATATCAACAATATGCATTTGTCTCAATGAGGGGAGATACATTTATTATGTTAAGTCTTGGCTTGGTGGTGTAAACCAAGCACCCTTCGCTTAAGGTGTGCTTGTATGTGCAAGTGTATTAATTTATTAAGCCCAGATCGTTTTTGTAAAAAAGAAAAAAGATTGTTGAAAATAAACTACAATTAATAACAGAAAATGAACAACAAAACAATTAACTAAACCCCACCCAAACTAGGTTTGCAAACACTATGTTGCTTGGTGGCTAAATCAATGGAAAACACACTAAAATAGTCAAGAGATCTAAATTTCAGTGTGACTGGGATCAAGTGACACTAAGCTACTGGAAAGTGTTGCAGCAACAACAAAAAACCAGAGAGGAAGATCACTGCAAAAAGATAGGGGGATGGGTGAAAAAACTGGGGAAACTGATGGGACCCTAAGGCCAATGACCAATCAAGTTTAAATGTGAAACTATGGATGGTAACAACCTATCTTAATAGATATGAAATAGAGGGGTACAGATCTGGAAAATGTGGTTGAAAGCATTGCAAAAACTTAGACCACTCATAGTACTAAACTCCTCCTAGAAAAGTGAAAGTGCACTAGAAGCCCTAAGAGAGGCTAAATTTGAGTTCAATTATTAAATAAGAGTGGATAAAGGCCTAAGTGGTATGAGATAGAGGTCAAACAACCCAGCAGACAACTCTCTGCAAAACCCAGAAATAGATCTAAGAAAAACCCTAAAACCCATAAATTGTAGGTACTAACCTGTTTTCCTATAGGGATCACACGTTTTGGGCTGATAAGAGAAATTTGGCCTCTAGATCATACTTTTTGGACCAAAAAGTTTTATTTCTACTCCATGGATCCCAGTCATCAAATCTCAAAAAAAAGTGTCGCCTTTGTCATGGCTAGTTCTTGTGACCTACAAAAAAGACCAGAAAGCTTGCGGAAGTTAGAAATTTAACAGATCTAGGGTTAAAAAACTAGGAAACTTTAAGAGAATCGAAAAAAGAAGAAATCCTAAGCTGAAACCGAAGGTCACCCAAGTTTTTGGATCTTAAGTATAAAACCCAGCAGAGTCACCAATTTTTGTGATTGGCAATAAATAGAAAGTCCCCAGTGGAGTTGCCAATTTTGTTGTAGTGTTTTCTTATCAAAGATGTATGAAAATAACCCAATTAATATTGGGGATGACAAACAATCTCAACAATATAAATGGTTTCTAAACAGTGTAGATCTGTAGCAATTGATAGAAACAAAACCTGCCAAAGTCCAGATTTATGCCACAATCATAGTTAAATAGCAAAAAGAAAGAGTAATAACTCCAATCATCCAACGGAAACCAGATATACCAAGAATAGTTTTAGTATAACCCCTGTGAAGGGAAGAAATAGATGTTACAAGTCCCCCTCTATGGGATGGGTTCTTGGCTATCCTCAAATGTCTTCAGCTTGTGTAGAGTCTCTCTCCTCTATAATGTGTAAACCCAACAAAAATATGCTGTGCGACAATGAAAATAATTAGAGTTACAATAGTGAGTGCAACAACGAAAATAATCAAAAGTGAATAATGAATGGAAAACCATTCTATTTATAAATCCTCAAATAATGAACCATAATAGATATTATTAATCTCATTCTTGGAATAACCACTTGGAATATTTTATTATATTTGGTTAGGAGGGAAAAAGTATTTAAACTTTTATTTA
>APFE031508148.1:28321-86232 GCA_000404065.3 Pinus taeda | reverse complement strand
TGAAAGTAATGAGGATGCATTATTGATTAGTTTACTCACTATTTTTGTTATGTATTTCCTAGTTCAAGTTGTCAATGCACTGTATTAGTTAATATTTTTGGTCACCATTTCAAGCAAATATCCATCCTAAAATAAATGGTTAAACATTCACTTTACATAAGGGTTGAAACCAACAAGTTACCTTCTGCATGTTTTTATTTAGTATTTCTAGATCATAAAGTACAGAAGTTGCTTGAATTCCATCTCAAGGAGGTTATGTTTCAAAATTGAAGGTTAGAGTAACTAGAAGTAATTCAGTTAATTTCATTCCCTGTATTTATTTCAACATGACTTACAAATTTACCTTTTGGTTTTCAAAGTTAGATTCATGAATTAGGATTAGATGACAAGATAGGATAGATGTTTTGTTTTTTTTCTTCTTTTAACTTCGATTTTGACTAGTTTTAAGCTCTTGAGTTCACCTTTAGGAAGTTTAGATTCAGTTTCTCATAGTTCAAATTGTACATCATTAGGAATCAAAAAATAGAAACCCCCAAAACAATATAAAATACAAAACAACGAAATAAGAAGGGTTAACTGAGCACATACAGCGCACTACACTTCATCAGCTTATGAACATTGGTTGATAATTTATGCAAAGAAATTTAGGACACTAAATTGACTAAACATTTTGGCGTTGTTGCTTGGGAAGCATAACTAGGTAACCTTACCTCTTACATTAAAAAAAATGATATGCATAGAGAAATAGACTCTAGGGGTAGATTTATAACTAGAGGCAGGAGTTCAATTCCTACAACACCACCTACTCCACCAAGAACAAGAAGAGATACACCTCCATCTCAAGCTCATACTCCCAGCCATAGAACTCCTAAATTCTAAGGTCAAAAATCCAATCTAAAGAATCTCCTACTTCATCTACCAAGGCAGTCATAGAGGAGAAAAATCTTGGATCTCCAACAGCAGGAGTAGCCTTTTTCACCTCCACAGGGGAGCACATTTTAGTTGAAGAATTAGGAATACCTGGTGAGAAAGAAGAAGTAGAACCTCTCTCCCATATCCCATTAATAGAAGAACTAGAGGAAGAGAAAGTAACCTTGTAGGTTGAACCTTATACTCTCTAAAGAAACTATAATGCCATAAGAAGGAGAGGATGGAGAATTCACATTGTTTGGAGGACAGGGTAGAGGAAATAATGGAGGAGGTAGAGGAAATAGGGAAATAGATAATTCTTTTGGATTCCCTATAGTGGATGAAGAAACAAATGCCACAATGAAAAATATCTCACCTTATGTCCTCCCAAATTTCCATGGGTTAAAAAGTGAGGATCCTGAAACATTTTATTTGAGTTTGCAGTCTTGTGAAAAACCTATGATTATTTAAAAGACTCTAAAAAACTTAAGTTGTTCCCTTCAAAACTGAAAGAAGCTGCTTTGAAGTGGTTCATGGGGTTAGTCACTCAGTCCATTAGAACATGGAATGACATGAAAAAAGTGTTTTTCGATAGCTATTTGGATTATTTCATGCCTACCAATCACAAAGATGAAGTGTTCAAAATGATGCAAAGGGAGGCTGAAAATTTAGAGGATTTAATTGAGATATTCAACTATAATTTGAAAAGAGCAAAGATGGACAATTTAGATGAAGATACCTTAAAAGTGCTTTTATTAAAATCCATTAGAGATGAGTGGATAGATATCCTTAACGTGATTGTGAAGAGAGATATCTATCAACTCCCACTAAATGACATAGGAGAATTATGTGTTCATCTCTCAAGAGGGAAATCCAAAACTGGGAAAGGTCCAAGAGATCCTTCTCTTATTATAGTAAATAAATCTGCAACTGGGTCAGTGAGTAGGGAAGAAAATGGTAATATGCTTGATGAATTCAAAACAGATATTCTAGGGAGCCTTAGTGAGCAAATAGACACCCTTAAGTTGCAAAACAAGCAGAAAACTGAGGTTGATGCTTTAGCTATTTTTTGTCCAAATGTAGAAAAAAACATGCTCTAAGAGAATGCCCTTTGGATGAAAAAATTATAGAGACTTGTATGATTTGCTCAGAAAACAATGAGAACAAGGGTTTTCCTTCGATTCCAAGTCTTAAGGTTGTTTTTCAACAGGAAACAGTTACAAATTCAGCAAAACCTCTTTGCTTTGTCTCTAGAAGACCTTAGCAGGGGCCACAAAATCAGGGATTTAACAATCAAATGTATCTTCAGCCCCCACCAAATTGGAATTCTTGGCAGAAACCTTAGCCTCAGCGACCATCTCAATCTCAACCTTGGGCTCAAGGAGTACAAAAATTCTTATGGGAGATTTTCTCAATATTATCAACATCCTCTATCATATCAGAATTATCCTCCCCCACACATTCCACAACAAAATCAGTAGCCACAACTTTAAATCAGAACCCTCAACTTTCATTACCATTTCCACAACAAAACAAAAATCCTCAACTCTTACTACCATTTCAGCAAAGACCAAATCAGCTACCTGCCCAACCATTACCAAATCCCAACAATAAAAATCCTTAAAATACTTACATGGTGGAAGGACAACAATTGCCAACTTATATGATCACTCCTTTAGATCTCAATGATGTTCAACTAAGATCTGGTAGGATATTAGAAAAGGAAAGGCCTTCTGTAGTTATTCAGGAATAAGACAATTCTGAGGAAGATTCTCTACAGCCCAATAAAAGATTTGAGGGAACATCTCTCCAAAACAAAAATACTAAAAATGAAAAACAGAAAGAACCAGTGAACTCAACTCCTATCATTGAGAAACTAATATCTACTTCTGCACCTCCCTTTCTTGAAATATTACAAGTTGACAGAGGAGTAGAAAAGTAGATCATGTTGCCTAATTATGATTTTTTAGATGAATTAAAAAATATCTGTATCAAAATCCCTTTATTACAAGCCATTAAGGATATTCCAATCCTAGCTAAAATAATAAAGGAGTTGAGCATAAAGAAACGAGGAAGAAAATCAAAGGAAACAAAAAGAATTCACCTGGTAGGAAAAATAGTAGATATAATGATGGGAAAAATTGCCATACAAAAATATGTAGATCCAAGAAGTCCAATTGTGAAAACACAAATCAATGGAGTTGAAATTCTAGATACATTGATTGATTTAGGAGCAACAATAAACATCATGAGCAAACAAACCATGGAACAACTCAAGCTTTCTAATCTTCTTTACAAACCTACATTACAGCAATTAGCAGACAGATCTGTAATCAAACCATATGGAGTGTTAGAAGATATTTCAATATCCTTAGATTCTTGGGAATATCCTATTGATTTTATGATCTTAACCCCCAAGAACAATCTAGGAGGACATCCACTCATATTAGGAAGACCGTGGCTGGCCACAGCTGATGCTTTTATAAGTTGTATATCTGGTGATATGTATATTTTTTATGCAAATTCAACAAAGAAATTCACTCTATATCCTCTAGCAAGAAAAATCATAGAAATAGATGACAAAGAATGGATTGGTGATGAAAATGGCATTCAACCTCTTTTTACTATTTCAGATATTAGTGAAGATAGTCAAATCTTAAATACAATGGAAAATTTTGAATCATCTCTAGAATATGAACATGATCAATTTCAAGAAAAATACAATATTTAATATTTGTCATCTAGGCAGATGTCTCTTTATTCTATGGAAGAATTTGGTAGCTCTACAATTGAAATCTTTCCAGGTAGAACATTGAATATAAACAATAACTTGGAGAAATTACAACTGGAAAAGCTAATCAAGACATTACAACAACATTCTGCTGCATATGCATGGGAATATGATGACATGAAAGGAATTAGTCCTAAGACTTGTATACATCACATCTACATTGAGGAAAATTATAGACCTATCAGACAACCTCAGAGAAGGATGAATCCAAATCTTACAGAAATTGTGAAACAAGAGCTGCAAAAACTGTTGAATGTAAACTTCATTTACCCAATTTCAGACAACCAATGGGTTTCCCCTTTAGTGATTGTGCCTAAAAAGAATGGTAAATGGAGGGTGTGCATTGATTACCAAGAATTGAATAAAGCTACCCTTAAAGATCATTTTCCTTTGCCCTTTATAGATCAAGTGTTAGATACATTAGCAGGTAAGAAGTATTTCTCATTTTTGGATGGTTTTAGTGGTTATAATCAGATTTAGGTGGCACCTGAAGATCAAGATAAAACCACATTTATTTTTCCATGGGGAACCTATGCCTACCGAGTACTTCCATTTGGGTTATGTCATGCACCTGCAACATTCCAAAGAGAATTACTAGGAATTTTTTCTGATCTAATACATGATTGTGTAGAGTTATATAGGGATGACTTTACAGTCTATGGGAATACATTTGAAGGAGCTTTGGAAAATTTGGAAGAAGTTCTTAAAATATGTAAGGAAGCAAACCTTTCACTAAACCATGAAATTTTTTTTATGATGTTTACAAAAACTATTGTTTTAGGGCATCACATTTCAGGAGATGGGATTAAAGTTGATAAATCTAAAGTTGAAGTCATCTCTAAATTATCAATTCCAAATTGCCAAAAGGATGTTCGAAGTTTTCTAGGATTTACAGGATATTATAGATGATTTATAGAAAACTTCACTAAATAGCATCCCCACTCTTCAAATTACTCACCAAGGATTGTGAATTCAATTAGAATCCTGACTGCCAGTTAGCATTTGAGACTTTAAAAACAAAAATTTCTGAAGCACCCATCTTGAGAGGTCTGAATTGGAAACTACCTTTTCACATTTCAACAGATGCTTTAGATACAACTCTAGGAGTTGTATTAGGACAAAAAGATTTGATTCCCTACGCCATCTACTATACAAGTAAGAATTTGACTCCCACTGAGTTGAATTATACTGTAACTAAAAAGGAATTTTTAGTTGTTGTTCATGCAATCAACAAGGTCAAACATTAGATAACAGGCTATGAAACCTTTGTTCATACAGATCACTCTACAATTAGATACTTAATGAATAAACCTATTACTAGTGGCAGAGTTACAAGATGGCTTTCACTCTTGCAAGAATACAATGTTACTGTGCTAGATAGACCTAGAAAACAAAACACAGTTGCTGATTGCTTGTCCAGAATTCAAAATATCAAAGATGACACTCCAATTGAAGATAATTTTCCTGATGAATATCTTTTTTCAGTGACTACTCAAACTCCTTGGTTTTCAGATATTGCTATTTACTTAGTCAAAGGGAGATTGCCTTCACATTTCTTTCCTAGAGAGAAAAGAAAAATCATTTAGTTAAGTGCAAGATACTCATGGATCACTAATGAATTGTATAAAATAAGCCCAGATCTTATGATCAGAAGATGTGTTAGGGAAGATAAAATGCCCGAGATTCTTAAGGCATGTCATGATGAGCCATGTGGTGGACACTTTGCTGACAAGAGGACAACCTATAAAATCCTTTCTTTATGATATTATTGGTCATCCATCTTCAAAGATGCCAAAGAATATGTTAGGAGGTGTGATAGCTACTAGAGGGTAGGGAAACTTGCTCCTTCAAATGAAATGCCACTACAAATTCAAGTACTCATTGAACCTTTTGAAAAATGGGCCTTGGATTTTGTTGGACCAATTAATACTCCATCTAAGAAAAAGAAGTATATATTGGTATCCACTGGTTATGTCACTAAATGGGTAGAGGCCAAGGCATTACCTTTTTTTAATGAAAAATCTATAGTTAATTTTCTTTTTTAGGACATCTTCACTCATTTTGGTGTTCCAAGAGAAATTGTGACAGATCAGGGATCTCAATTTACATCTAAAATGGTGAAGGGTCTTGTGGAAGATTACAAGATCAAACATAGGAAATCTACTCCCTATCATCCACAAGAAAATGGTCAAGTTGAATCTACAAATAAGGTGATTGAAGTAATTCTCAGTAAAACTGTGCATCTACATAGAAGAGATTGGGCAGAAAGGCTTCTTGAAGCCTTATGGGCCTATAGAACTACATGGAGGAACACAGCGGGACATACTCCTTATGAGCTTGTTTATGGGAAACAAGCCATATTCCCTATAGAGTTTCAAATCAAAACCTTCAAGATGGTAGTCCAATTGGGACTAGATTTATCAGAGACACGCAAATATGGATTGGACCAACTCAATGAACTTAATGAAATCAGGCAAGATGCAGTTCAAAGAACCAATATAGTCCAATAGCAAAGGGCACTGTTGTTCGATTCAAAGTTCAAATATTTTCAAGGGAAGTTTCAAACTCATTGGTTTGGGCCTTATGAGATTGAAGAAGTCTTTAATAATGGAGAGGTAAATATAAGAATGATATATGGAAGCAAAATACCTCTTCTTGTGAATTGTCATTGGTTGAAGATATATCAGAAACAAATTTCAAGAGAGGAGTTCATTAATATTTTCTAGAATAACTCTAAAATGAGCTAGTGAAGAAGAATTCTTCTTCTCCACTAACTTAGTCTTTATTTTTCCTAAAAAATGACAAATAAAGAATAAATAAATTGTATGAGGTTGAAAACCAATCATTTATTGGCATACTTATACAAAAAATACAGGGTGAAAATAAGAGATTTCTGACATCCTATATTTTCCATTTCCTTTCTGTAATAAGTAGTGACAAAAAGATACATTCATTTGCAGTTTAGAGTCTGCAAATTCATCATCTCATTCCATCTCATTCTATTTTCATTTTTTTTTACCGTTCCACTTCATCTCACTATCATATTTAATTTACATTTTTACCCCATTTCACCCTATTTTTCATTTTATCTTACATCTCATTCCATCTCACTGTCATAAATCATTTACATTTTATTTTTACACTCAAATTCCATAGCCATATTTCACTTTTCCCTCTTTTCACATTCTTCAGTTGATTCCATTCCACAACTAATCTAATTCTACAACTACAACTTACTTATCTGCTCTGGCACAATTGAACAACTCACAAATAAATAATGAATGCAGGGAAAATTTAAGAATAAGGTTTTGGAGATCAACCATGCTTAAAGTACCTACACATAAACACCAACATAATTATCAAGCAAATGGTTAATTTCTAAAGATAAAATGTAAAGTTTATTTCAAACAACAAGTTACAAACATAAGTCATGTATAATATGCATGATCGTATGTCTCCTTAACAAGTCATCATTTGATTTGGCTGCCACTTCATGATACCACGTCTCCGCCACATCTTCCACATTTGGTACCAAACGGTCTATAATAATTTCATCATAACACACCTCCGCTATGTTCTCCATACTTTGTACTTAAACAGTCTCTAATAACTCCATTTGTTAACAGTCAAAACTACGATGTTACCAATGTATTCATGTATCTCCAAACCCTCATAATCTACTTATTTCAGACAAACCCATAGCTATTTTTCACCATACCCGCAGTTAGTTCATTTCATAGACCAGGAGAGTAATTCTGAAGGTTAGAAAATTCTACGAAATAGAGGCCATGGGACTCATTGTCAGGGCAGAGCCCATAGGGGAAAAATATATGGAAGGATACCCACAACTCAAGGAGATGCTATAGAAGGCTAGATGGCTTAATTTCATTGAAAATTTTGATGGCTATCACAAAGAGATCAAAAAATATTTTTCTAGATCTTTCAATGGTACATAAGTAGAAATTGGAGACATTAAGTTTGCAGTAATAGAATATTACATAGCAAAGGTTATAGAACTGCCAAGACTTGGTGAGAGATGGTTCAAAAATAAATAATTTCACGGTGAATCATGGAAGGTAATCCTCAGGAACCCAGGTATGGATGTCACTATGTTTAGAAAAGGAATTCCTATTTCAACACTTAAAAATAAATGGAGAAGCATGTTTTTGATATTACAAAAATTTATTACCTATGAGGAAAGATTTAGATGCATGTATGTTTATCATATACATTTATTGATGAACTTTCTAGAAAATGGAAACATCAACCTCCCTTTCTTCCTTCTAAATAGTTTAAGGAGGATGGCTTCAAATCTATAGAAGAAAATAGAATTCATAGACATAACTATGTACCATCATGGGTTGGTAAAAATACTAGTTGATTTTCATTTGAAAAGAATAGGAGATACTTGGGAAAACTTATTGATAAGAAACTACTTCCAAGAGGCACCAAAATCCCCTGAAGAGGGTGATTTCAGAAGAAGTAAGAGGAAAAATACCAGTATGACCATTCAAAGCAAACTTGAGTCCTCCACACAAAAAAATGATGAAGAGCTAGTCTCTAAGACAGAGATCTGGGAGCAGATCAAGCAAAAAGGGAAGATAAAAAAGAAAGCTGGTGGAATTACTGGAAACAAACCTGAATCTTCATTTCAAAAACATGATGAACAATTAATCTCTGAAAAATTGACAGAGATTAGGAAAAAAATCAAGAGAAAGGAAAATATAGGAAATGAGAAAAAGGGTGCAAAGGAGGAGAACATAAGCCCCCTACAACTTAGAAGGAGCTCTAGACTCCGAGGTATGGTAAAGAAGGTAGCATGAAAGGGAATAGAGTTCATAAATCTAGAAGAAGAAACCCCAGTACCATCTCTTGATAATGTTCCATTTACACACAGTCCTCAAAACTCTCCTAAACAATATTTCAAAGGCAACCCCAGTAGAGGATCTCCAGGCATAGACCCAGTGCAGCAACAAATTTATGATTACATAGAGTCAGTAGAGAAGAAAAGTTCCTCAATGGATCCAAAATCCTCAACCAATCTAGAACAACCTGTCAATCCACAAGAACCTCTAACTGAATCTCTCAAATAGGAAATCTATGAGTTAGAGATATTGAACAGGCATATCAAGAAAGAAAATGAAACCCTGAAGGAACAAAGCAAATTGGATAAAGCCATTCATGATACAATATTGCACCTAGGGCTATGGTACAAGAAGAATAGGAAGTTGAAGAGGAAGAATAGAAACTTGAATAGAACATTCACCAACCTAAAATATAGACTTCTCATGAAGAAACCTAGGATGGAAGTCACTTCAAAGAGGGGAAAGAGAAGAAAGTTAGATGTACTAGAAAATGTGTCTGAGCAGATGCAATTGGAAATAAGAGTTCACATTTTTGGCAAAATTGCATGCAAAAATGCAATGATTTTGCAGTGGGGGTATGTTGAACCTCAGAATTACCCTCTCCTTGACAACCCTTTTCACTTCTTTCCCTTGTTTTCCATAAAAAGACAGATCCCCATCACTGATAAATTATATATTTTGTCTCAAGGAGGAAATTAAATGATTTACATGTTATACTTTTATGGTTTTACTATTTGAATAAGTTTTTGCAAATTAGCTACAGAACACAGCCTATTCTACATCTAACTGTGTGTTCCATAGCTACTTCCATAGTTTAGTAGGTTACAGGTGTCAACGGAAGAAATCAGACACATGGGCATCTCTGGAATTGTCTCGACATGGATCCTATCCTAGTCACCCATCCCAGATCGATAAAAAAGCCAACTCAAGGCCATAGTCAAAGGTGGAGTCAAACATATGAAACCCAAAAGCAATAGGACTCTTTGTCTACTCTTTCGTGGTTAATTAATAAATCCAACAGTTATGTTGAAGCATTAACTCGGATCAGCCACCTGTGTCAACAGTTCTGTGCAACCACCTTGTTCGAATTCAAGTCACTTGTAGCTAATCAAACATTTACGCAATCCGGTTGTGATACGTGTAGACCACTTGTAGCTAAGTTTCCTCAAAAGATAGTTATGAATATTTTCTTTTAAATACCAGTTGTACAGAACTAGAAAGGGTTCAAAGTTTTTGATGTATTAAGTTTAGACTTATCAACTCTGTAATTTTGGACTTTTGTTCTTGTTCTATAAATAAATAAAAAAACCCTGTGTTGACTGATGATCATTTGAAAGAGCATTTTGAATTAAGTTAGCAGCTCAACCCAATCAATTGTAGAGGGCCCCTGTGCTAAAGGAGGTTTTATTCTCATTTGTTTTTGTTCAATTTTAATTTCATCATTTTCTTTTAGCAGTGTTTGTAACTTAGGTTGATTTCTTATAGTTTAATTTCTTTTGGTTATGATCAGTAGCATAATGTTAGAATTCAATTGTGTAGTCTTGTTTCTCCAATCCATTTCATAAAGGAAATGACTTTGTTTCTAAATAGAAGAAGATTCAAAGTAATGAGGATGCATTGTTGATTAGTTTACTCACTATTTTTTTTATTTATTTCCTAGTTCAAGTTGTCAATGCACTGTATTAGTGAATGTTTTTGGTCACCATTTCAAGCTGATATCCATCCTAAACTAAATGGTTGAACATTCACTTTACATAAGGGTTAAAACCAATCAGTTACCTTCTTCATGTTTTTATTTAGTATTTATAGATCATGAAGTACAAAAGTTGCTTGAATTCCATCTCAAGGAGGTTATCTTTCAAAATTGAAGGTTAGAGTAACTATAAGTACTTCATTTAATTTCATTCCCTATATTTATTTCAACATTACTTACAACTTTACATTTTGGTTTTACGAGTTATATTCATGAATTAGGATTAGATGAAAAGATAGGACAGATGCTCTGTTTTTTTTCTTCTTTTAACTTAAATTTTGACTAGTTTTAAGCTCTTGGGTTGACCTTTAGGAAGTTTAGATTCAGTTTCTCATAGTTCAAATTGTACATCATTATGAATCAAAGAACAAAAACCCCCAAAACAATATAAAATACAAAACAACAAAGTAAGAAGGGTTAACTAAGCACATACAGTGCACTACACTTCATCAACTTACAAATCTTGGTTGATAATTTATATAAAGCAATTTAGGACACTAAATTGACTAAACAGCTCGACCATGGCACCGTGGAGTGGGATATATTAAGGGAAGTTTTCTTGATGAATTTCAGTTTTGAGGATGGGCTCAAAAGTATTGATGAAGCTCTGCAGGAGATTAAGGTAGTGATCTTCAGAATACCGTAGGACCCTCTGGAGTTGGTTCAGCTGGATTAGAGCACCCAGCTACACCATGCACTGGAATGCTATAATGTGACTACTGAAGGGGAGGATGAGGATCTAAGGAATATTAATATCCTAGAGGCAGAAGGCCATAGTGAGGTCGAAGGCTCGCAGATAGAAAATATGGACATAACTGCCTCATTGAAGACTAGGCAAGTGAACATTGGGACTAAAGCAAAGGCAAAATTTGCAAAGATCGAGGATTACTGGGATGATGCCACAATGGATAAAGTTGTTGAGTTACTCTGCGAGTACCAGGATTTTTTTCTTACAAAATGTTCGGACTTGAAAGGCATCATAGGTGATTTGGGTGTGATGAAGATAACTTTAAAACCAGACATGAAGCTTATTAAGCAGGGACTGTATCACCTGAATCCAAAATATAAGGAAAAGGTTCACTTAGAATTGTAGAAGATGCTTGAGGTAGGCATTATCAAACCTGTGGAGGAATCTGATTGGGTGAGCCCCATGGTAGTCTAAGAAAAGAAATAGAAGAGGGAAATACGGATTTGTGTAGACCTTAGGAATAAATGAGGTTTTGGACAATGTTGGAGGGAAGGAGGCCTACTCATTCATTGACAGGTTCTCTGGGTACCATCAGATCAAGATCACGCTAGAAGACAAAAGAAAAAAAACATCCGCGATAGAATGGGGTTGTTTCCAATATACGGTGATGCAATTTGGACTCAAGAATGCGCTGACGATATTCTCTTGCGCAGTCATTGCAGCATTCAAAGAATTCATTCATAAATTCTTGGAGGTGTATTTTGATGATTGGATAATGTTTGGGTTAGTAAAGTGCCAGATAGCTAATCTACACTTAATGTTGGATATGTGCCGAAGATATAAAATCACGCTCAATCTGAAGATATGTTTATTTTGTGTCCCCTTTGGAATTCTACTGGGTCATGTAGTGTGCAAGCAATGGATGATGGTGGACCCTGCCAAGATCACAACGATAGTGAATTTGGAGGACCCATGGAGTGTTAAGAAATTGCGCACAATGCCGGGCCATATTAGATATTACCGAAAGTTCATCAACACTTATGCTCATATTACCACGTCGATGGAAAAGCTATTGAAAAAGGACATTGCATTCTGTTGGGATGAAGAATGTAGGCGCAGTTTGGATGTATTGAAAGAGAAGACGGTCACTGTGTCATCACTCAAAATTTCTTGAGAAGTTATTTAAAAGAAGGAAAGGATCTAAGGTAACTACAAACCAATCTTTTAAGTATAGATCCTAGCCAATCTACACTCAGAGAGGGCTCTCTCTTTATGATTTAGGATTGTTTTGATATGATATTAGGCTATTTATTAATGCTTAAGGAATTTGTTTTGATTTGTTTGGTGGAATTAAGGAAACGGATTGGTAGATAAGGTATTTAGGCCATTGGGCTATGGAGTCAAGTAGGAAAGGTTTAAGAAGATTTGATTAATCGACGAGGTAGGAGTTCACAAGGCAAGCTAGCATAATAAGGACAAATCTGAAGGTTTCAATGAATGAAAATCTTAACCAGGGCCAAGGGCAATGAAGAATCCTTAACATGTATTAATATGAAGAAGGGAAGTTTGGAAAATAGCAAGGGCAATTAAGAATCTTGTACTAGGGGCCAATAGAACGAATGAATTATAGAAGTGAGGGAGAAACTAAGAATTCCTAGACTTAAGAAATTTAGTAGAAAACATTAAATAAGAAAATAGTTAAAACATAGAGCACTTAAGCTAATTCTGATGATATTATTCCCTGTTTGCTTTTAAGAATTATAAGAAAACACATATGATATTTCATAACCTAAAGGAAAACAATATTCAAACTCAAAGAAGTGATACTTATTTGTTTCCCACAGTGCACATGAATTTAGTTAAATGTCCTTAGCTTTATTTAGTCCAGTAAACCAGTCCCAACCTTGATTACACTAGCTCCTTTAGCTCACAACCAAAGTCTACATAAATGGTGTTTAATCCACAATAATTACTTCAATATCTAAAGTATTTATACAAAAATTAATACAAAATATCTCATAACTATACGCGATTTATTATAGGAAACAAAAGTTATCTTCCAAATGAAGATAGAGACAGATGGAAAACATATTGTTTGTTGTCCCTCTATTTGTGAACGTGCTGGCTGCTAGAACTCAGATTTGTCTCTTGTAGTTGCCTTGGTAATTGTGTGCTAGACTTCACTCTTATCTTCACCTACTGATACTCTTTATTTGTGTTGATAATCTTTACCTGTGTTTATACTCTTTACCTGTATTTACCAAACTCTACCGTAGTAAACATTTTTTACTCCATAGATTTACTATAGTAACTTTACAGTATATCCATCATATTGGTCCACCATTCATTATCCAGTATTTTCATTCTGATCATCTTTCTATACAATTCATCACCATCTATGTACTTAACAGAATTGGGCATGTTGGTGAATAGGTGCTTCACTTCATGTTCGATGTAAAATATGTTTTCTAAGCCATCATAAAGCACCTTTCCTGTAGGTAGTGCTTTTAATGCTAAAGTGTTGGCTTGACTCCTGGCCTATTTGTTTAGTCTCTCAATATAGTCTTCATGTGTCATTAACTTATCATTTATGACCAGTGGGCTTGGAAGGCCTTTCTCTCTCAAAATTCCATATTTTAACATGAAATTATCTATGTCTGTTTGAATACTCTGGCACCTTTTCTCTAGATTAAGCATTAAGTCCCTCTTAGTAAGAACTTTCTTTATTTCAATGATGATAGCTATTTGATCCTCTATTTCTAATTGCTCTAGCTGATGCCGATTTCTGTTGTTCAAAAAATTAATCAATTGATTTGCCTTGTCAGGCTTATCTCCCAATCTTCTTTGGTCTTTTATATAGCTTCGACAGCTACCTTGACTATATTGGCCCACAAAATATCTTTCATATCTATTAATGGTTTTTCTAATGTCAAGTTTTTCTCCAAGACTTTGATTCTTTCCTCCATCCTCTTTTTCTTCCTTCCTTCTTCTTTACTATGAATTTGTGCAAGTTCATAGTTTGTTTCGATACTTGATATTTGTTATTTGAGCTTTTTCAATTTTGTAGCCTAGATACTCATCTGTTCCATGGCTTTTATCACTTCATCTATTCTTTCTGCTGTTGACCCTGCACTAGTTGATGTACCTATAGTTGAATTAGTCCTTGCTATTGGCAATGTTGTTATTAGTGGAAGTTTTGGTGCCAAAGAAGCTGCCAAAGTGGAGGGTACTGCTATAGAAACTGTGGGTATGACAGTCTAAGGAGCGGTGGCTAGCTCACTCTGCTTAGACTATAATGCATTTTCTAATTCATTCTTAGTTTCTTTTAGCTTATCATTTAACTTAAGGATTAATTCCATAAGTTCTTCCTCCTTTTGCCTCTCTATAACTTCTGCAGTTTGAGGATGGTGGAGAGGAGGGATTTTGAGCTTCTTCTTTAGTGCAGCTATATCATCATTTTTCTTTTTAATCAATTGTTCAGCTACTTTGACATCCTTGGGATCATGTCCCAGTTCTATCACCAAGTCTTCTAAAGTTTTTATTCTGATGTCTTTAGCCTGAGAGGAGACCTTTTCTAATTGCAGTTGTGTAGAGGTATTGTGCAATGAGTTTTGCAATTGATGCATTGTGATGGCTTTATTGGTTAAGGTGGAGTAGACCATCTCACCAGTTTGCTTATGCAGTTCTATTTGGTCAATAGGATGGATATCCTTTGCCAAAACTTCAAAATCAGTCTTCAAATAGTCAGCCATGGATCTTGGCTGTTGTACAGTTGGTTTAAGGAAGCTCATCTGCATTCTTCCTTCCTTTATGTCAAAAGCTGACATAAGCTTGGTCTCGTTAGTTAGAGCCATTTTGAAATAGTGTGCATAGGTTTAAGCTTTTAATTTCTCATTCCTTTCTTTAATTTCTTTATATTTTCCATTAATGTCTAGGATCTGTTCAGAGAAAGCTCTGAAAGAAGACACCTTTGTGCTTTGTTGTCTTTCCAATGCTTGCATATGTGAGGTGGATGGTGTACCACCTGCTAGGATAGTCTGCATGCTATCGGTCGTTTCTGCCACTATGTTTCTTGTGGTCTCCTCAGTATACTCTTCTTCTACATAGGGGTTTAACCTTTGCCTTTTAGCAAAAGTTTGATCAATAGGCCTACTAGAAGGAGTGGCCTCTTCCCTGTCTCTTTTAAGATTTCTTTCCTCATTGAGAGGAGTCTACAAAACAGGAGGGTTGCTCATGATTTGCTAAGGTTGAGTCAGCTCCTCTGAGATTTCGGGCTGCCCAAATTCTTCTTGTTGTCCTGAATGTTCCTTTTGACTTGATGGCTCAGCTTGTTCTAAGGTATTTTGTTGCTCTAAATCTTCTACCTGTTCTGATGTACCTTGATGTTCTAATGGCTATGTACTGGGTTCCTGCGATTGCCTTCGTGATGAAGTCTCTCCTGGCACATGTACAAAGGAATCTTCATCAAGCCTTCTTTCTAAATCTACCCATACATTGTCAACTTCAACCTGTGTGCTATCCTTCCCTATTAGAGTGCCTTCCACCCATTCAGATTGATTGGCATATTGTTCAATCTCTGCGATTCTATGGTGGATATAAGGTGATAGCTTATGTTTCTGCCTTCTGTCACAAATGAAGTTGTGAGGGTCATAGGCCCAGATGAAACTCTTTTTTAATATCAATCTCTAGAGGATTTCATTTGCGTCCTTTCCTGCTTTTATATTGTTGCAAATAAATGGGCCTAGTGATCATTTATTCTCAATTGGGCCTTATTCTTGGTCTTGACAAAGTGAATCTCATCAGAATTGATTATTTTCCTGTAGTACTCCAGAGCAAATAATTGCATGGGAAGATATCTAGATAATTTATAAGGAGGAAACTCACACCCATAAATTATGATTTCAGTATGGTTTTGATATAAATACCAATCCCCAACTTTGTATTGTTTCGACAGCTAGAGAACCCTCTTAATGTCTGCATTGATTCTGGGAGGGGGACTTGCTATCAACATTGTAGTTACTGGATGTACAAATTGGGCAATAAAATCTGTGTATGGGTAGGGAGCAGAATAAGACCTGTGGAAAAGAGAAGTCTAGAAGACGACAGATCTAGGATTCCCTCTATATCAAGCTTTTGCATAGGGAAGGGAAGCCTATCATTCTGGTAGTAAAGAAACAAGTGATACAGGACTGATGAATATTTGAAGACTCTTTCATTCTCTAGTCTCATAAACTGATCATGCATTTTATCTGCAATGAACTTGGCATAATCAAATTTGATTGTAGGAAGTTGACCAGGGGTAAAAATAGACATGTAGGCAAAGATCATCTCATCGACATACTCGTTAGTGGAAAAACCTAAAATGAATGCTATCATTGTGGTAATATCTTTGCCTAGATCAGAAAAGATGACAGACATGTAAGGAGGGGGGTCTTTTGGCATATGCCCTTCTTTAATGAAAGGTTGGCAAATTTGGGCACTTCTGGAACTAGAAAACTTTGAAGATATTTCAAGTAGATCAACAATGGAAAGGGGAGTGAGGTCTTGACCAGGTTGCAACTATAAAATCTCATTTATGGACTCGGTTGTAATGGTGAATAGGATTTTTTGGTAAGGAGACAACATAGCTCTCATAATAGGGTCATCGTTTGCATGGCAGTAGTGGATAATATTTGGGAAGACATGGACACTGGGGAATTGATACTTGGGCAAGTTTGATTCCCAAAGACCTATCTTATCTGCATGGTTCAAGTAATTGTTTTGGTATTTGCAATGCAATTTCAAAGGGGTTTCATTAAAGGTGAGGTCCTTTATTTGAAAATCTCTTTTAGCCAGGGGAAGATGGTCTAAATATCTATGGAGAATGGTAACCGGCATGACATCTAGGGAAACTGGAGCATCCATCCTTGGTTCTTGTGGATTCAAGGACAAGGGTAGGGAATTTCAAGGAATTATGAAGTACAGGTTCGTTTCAGGGAGTCTCTAACTATCGAACAACTTAATTTCTCTAAATTACTTGATTTTTATAGCAATTTAGTCTAGGCTCAATACGAAAGTAGGGTTTCTCAGTAAAATGGGTAAATACCTAGCTATGACTGTATGGAGGGATAACTGGCACTGGTGTACTACTTGAAGGGAGCGTGCGGGTCTGCAATGGCAACCTAGAATTCAACAGCTTCTTGAGGTTGATGGTTGGAAGTAGGGTGATAGTTTGAATGTACTCTACGTGTGCATGGAGAACAGAAGGTTCTTTTGTTTTGGTAAAACAAAAATAATGAGTATTTTTGTTTTATTTGCAAAGTCAATGTTTTGGCGGGTATAATGAAAGAGACAGTTGGCGGCAACTGACAGACGGGATGTTTTGTCGTTTAGCGAGGGTGGTAAGTGGAAGTGGTAATGGAGTTTATCACACCGCTTTTGGGCATTAAGTGGTATTGGGAGAGGTCTGCCCGGTGCCATTTATCGAGCAACACGTAGTAGTAGGGTAAATAGTGAAACCGCTCATATCGGGTGGGTAAAGGTCGGCATCGGAGTCCACCCAATATAAGCGTCGACTGTTAGATCTGAAGGGGTCAGGTCATATGGTGGTAGGGGTAGGGATTTGATGGGGATTTAACGGAGGGGCCCAACGGGACAATAACTACCGATTAGGGAGATTAATGGCGTCGGGGGCGAAGTGATTGGAGGAGGACTCTTAATTAATCACAAGTTGATTAATTAATCCCTTTTTAATGCAGCGGAGGTTATGGGCCTTAATTAATCGTAGATAGATTAATTAACCTATTGATTAATTAATCCATATAAATATTTTGATGTTATGGTTTATATTTGAAACCTCGGGAGAGGGATATTATCATAAGGATTTTTAATAATATATACGGGAAAGGGGTGTATTTTTGGGGAGCTAAATATAGTATATTAATGTTAATATGAAATGGAAACAGGGATGAAAAATGCGCTAAGTCAAATTCTTTTGAAATACATTCATATTCTTGTTTTAAACATTATAACTTAGGCTTAGGTGCATTTTGTGGGTTTTTATATGGGTTTTGTGGTTCATTTTCCAAAGATTTTACCTTAGGAAAAAGGGGATTTTTAGGGAAAATGAATGAATTATGGAGGGGGTGAATGTTGATGAGAGGGTTTTAGAACTTAGAACCTGTAAGTCATTGGGTTGAGGGTCCGGTCCCTCTAGAAGTCAAAGAAATTCTCTGAGCCCCTTTGACTTTAAGGTTTTAGGTACTTTGATTGTTGTTTCTGGAGAATTAGTGAAATAAGGGTAAAATGAATGAGGGAATTAATAACTTGGATTTATAAATATCTCATTGTTATCCATGCTTTTCAAAGTAATATGATGATAAAAGTAAATGATATGAGTTGTGACTAATCATTCATCATACACAATTCTGCAACTATTCATCTACCTAGACACCTACACATCCTACCATTTTTTCTACTTTTTATTAGGGTGCGCTTAAGCTGGCAAACCCTTATGAAACATTTTTCTTTTCTTTTACAATGTAAATCTATCTATGTCTATCCTTATTACATCCAAGGGCTCAAATTAAACTGTTGAGCTCCTTTTATTCACTCGACCTATCTATTTATCTACCAAGATTAAACAGTTTGGTCAGATTTTTTTCTCTATCTCTAAGCATGAAATTCAAAACATGCAATAACCAAGATTAAACTAATTGGTTACCATGGATTGTGGCATAAGTAACAAGTGGCACACAATCATTATTATACAAAAAATAAAATAGCAATCACATTTTGACTTGCACACTTTCATGGCCATTTTCTTTTTCTTTGGGGTTCATTTTTCCTCTTTTTTGACCTTTTTCATTCTTTTTTGTCCTTTGATTTTTCATTTAGGACATACCCTCTTTATATTTTTTAAATTTTTTGATTTTTTAGAAATATGGAAAACATTTGCAAAAGCAAAGGTATGTACATATTTCAGAGATAACTAAGTCAATCATAAATTATGACACCTATTGGTATAGGACAATAACAGTGGCTCCACTTGGGGATGGCTTTCCCTAGTGGAAAGTCAAGAAATGTAGACCAATGGCCTTCTAAGAGACTGTGATTTTACTCTGCAATTTCCTTTGATTCTACTGCTTTATTGATATCTATGACAGTGATATTCTTGAAGTGTAGGGCCTTCTCTTCGGGCTTTAACTCCAAAACTTAACCATCCAATCAGCACTAAACATTATGAAGGATATAGTATGTACAACTGAAATTGGTAAAATTAGTAGCTTGGATCAATGTAGTGCTTCAACATTCAACCATTGACTGGTCCTCCTTCTACCCCTGCACCATTTAATTCTTTGAGAAAATAAGAATTATTCCCTCTAAAGGGATATATAATGTATGGACCTTTCCACAGGAAGTCAAACTTCCCATGTTTCCCTTTGTCTTCTCTTCTGGCGTCCCACTTCAAAACTTTGTCACCAAGATAGAAGTCTTTTGCCTTGGTTCATTTATTAAAAACTTTCTTGAGTTTTTCCTGCAATACTTGGGCTCTAATGTATACTTCCTCCCTGGTTTGCTACAAATGAATGGTCTGATTGATTCTCCTTTGAATATCATTTGGCTCAACTTTAGATTCCTGGAGTAGTTTCATTACTGGAACTCCTAATGATGAAGGGAAAACTACTTCCAGCCCATAGACTAATTGATAGGGATTAGTGCCAATAGATTTCTTAGTTGTAAGCTTGTCTACCCACAAAGCATTGATTGGTTTCTTGTTCCATGTTTTCTTATTGTCTTCCGGCAATTTTTTAATAATATTCATTAAGCTTTTGTTGGAGGATTTTGAAAGTCCATTTCCATGGGTATAGTAGGCTATAGAGTGACCAAGGGTTATATGGTATTTATGGCAGAAATCGATCATACTTTTTTATTTAAATGTTGCAGCGTTGTCTGTGATAATTTTGTTGGGGCAACCAAATCTCGATAGAATATTGGCCTCTAGAAAACCTATGATGAGAGTATTAGTGGCTTGTCTAGAAGGAATGGTTTCTATCCACATTGTAAAGTAATATGTGGCAGTTAGGATCCATCTATGTTGAACAGAAGAGGGGGGGTGAATTTCACCAGTGAAGACTAGAACCCACTGTTGAAATGGTTTTTCAGTAGAAATGGGTTTCAAAGGTAAAGGCAGAAGCTTTCTTTTTCCTTCAAAGATCTAACACTTGTGACAAGATGTTACAAACGTTTTTACATCAGAAAATAAGGTTGGCCAGTAAAATCCAGCTCTTAGGATTTTATCAGTTGTTGTCTTCTAGTAGAGGTGTCCTCCACAATTACCTACATGAAATTCTTGGAGTACTTTGTCAGATTCTTCCTTTAATAAACAATTTAATAGAATCACTTCATGATTTTTCCAAAATAAAGTATTATCCATTATGTAGAATTTCAAAGATTTCATTTTCAAAAACCTACTTTTAGTTTTGGAAAACCTTGGAGGAGCTTGTAAATTTTGTAGAACGTATATTATATCAGCATACCAAGGTGAGTCTAAAAAGGCTTGGCTGATTTGTGGAGTTGCCATCTCCTCTTCGTTATTCAGTTCTGCAATAAAATTTATACCTAGGGCTTGGTAATTGGTTTCAACCATGAGTTTAGCCAGCCCTTGGCCTTTGATTAATTTTGTAGGTTTAATCTCTATGTCGTACTCTAATATGGTAGCTTTCCACTTTCCCCTCTTGCCATCAACTTCATTCTATGTTAGAATGTCTTTGACTAAAACATTGGGAACATAAGCTATAATATGAGAATACAAGATATAGACTCTGAAATCTTTGATGGCTTGTACCAAAGAAAAAGCTTGTTTTTCCATTATGTTATACTTTAAGGATGCATCTCTTAGAGCTTTACTAAAGAAGGCTATTGGTTATTCAACTCCCTAATCATTCTTCTGTAATAAAACTGCAGCAATACTATGTTCTGATGCAAAAGAAAAAATGATAAATTCTCTGTCAAACATTGGACTTATGAGGACTGGTGTTTGAGTCAAGGCTAGTTTTATATCTTCGAATGATTTTTTAGCCTCTACTATCCATTTAACAGCCAAATCTTTCTTCAACATTTTATTTAATAATCTAATTAGTTCGACTACGTTAGAGATAAATCTTCTTAAAAAAAAATTCCCTAAAAATGCTTGAAGTTCTTTAATGTTCTTGGGGTGAGGTATTTGCAAAATAGCTTCAATCATGGTTGGGTCAATCTGGATTCCATCTTTAGAGATAATATGGCCTAATAGTTTGCCTTCTTCAAAACCAAATAAAGACGTTTTAGGATTTAGAGAGATGCCATATTTCCTACACTTAATAAAGACCTGCCTACAATGATCCAAATGCTATTGATCTGACTTGGAAAACACTGTGATATCATCAAGGTCTATAACCAGGAAATCATAGATTTCTTTTGCAAAGGTAATATCCATTTCCCTCTAAAAGGTGGCTCCTGCATTTTTCAATCCAAAAGGCATTTTGACATACATTAAGGTGTCCCATGGGGTTGTGAATGCAGTGTTTTCTTCGCCATCTGGATGGACTAGAATTTGTTTGTAACCAAAGAATCCATCTAATAGTGAAACCTTGTGGAACCTACTACCCTTTGCAGTATGTGATCCATTTTAGGTAAGGGATAGTTGTCTTTGAGTGATATTGTTTAAATTTCTAAGGTCAAAACAAAGTTTGATTTCTCCCATTTTCTTTCTTGTAGGGACAAGATTAGATACCCAATTTGAAAACCTAACGAGTGCAATTATTCCTGCTTCATACATTCGTTTGATTTCCTTTTTGATAGAAGGTAATAGAACAGGGTTAATTCTTCTAAGCTTTTGTCTAAAGGGCTTTTGATGTTCTTTTAAAGGGATAGTGTGTTGTATAATGCTAGTATCATAGGATTTTAGGTCCTCATAACTCCAGGCAAAAACATCCTGGAATTCTTTCATTAGTTCCATATATTTCAGTTTTTCATTGGGAGGTAATGATTTAGACAATTTTATTAGCTTGGGATTCTCTTCATATCCTATGTTACATTCCTCAATGTCTGATTTCAAAGGTTCCATTTAGGCTTTTTAGGAATATCGTTTGAGTCGAATAAGTCCTCGAAAGGATTCAATCCCTTGGGTAAGAAATTGTCTTTGAGATTTATGACTTTAGTTTCATCATCAATTACTTCATCAATTTCCATTTGTTTTAAATCTTGGACATCTGATTTTGTGAATTTGGTGGTATAAAGTATGTCTATTGAATATTATTCTGATTTGTTAATCTCTTATTCATTAGAGCAATCAAAATCTACTGCTATGTCAATGTCTACATTAGTATTTAAAAATTCATTATCTAAAGTCAAAAAATGGTTAATCTACTTATTGTTTAAAAATACTTGCCAGTTCCTTAGGTTGTCAGGTATAGCTGGTCTATGCCTAACCTCAGCAGTGTACTAATGGTTGGGCTGAAACGACAACTTACAGGTACTAGCAAACATGGCCAGACTGTGAGCTTGCATGTTATGTTTTCTGGGGACAACATCAAGCTTGGTTCTAAAAAAGTGTTAAGGATTTCTACAACAGTTCCTCTATAAAATACTAATCTAGGGTCTCTAGTTAGATAAGCACCATTAATTTGTTTAACAATCAATTCAAAATATCCCATGATTGATACCCTTATGGCTCCTAATCCTTTAACTAGTTTAAGACCTAACATGAGTGCTTCATATTCTGCCATATTGTTTGTGCATTAGAAACTTAACCTATAGGCATGACCCTCCACATGATCATTCTCTAAGTTATAAATCCATGCACTTGCTCCTGCACCTAGCTTGTTTATTGAACCATCAAATTCTAAATGCCACAATATTTCATGCTCATAGTTTTCATCTGGGGTAGTGGAATCCTTCTTCACTAGGGCATCTAGATTTTCTTTGTCATCTGATATCTCATGAATTTGGACATTTGAATTTTCTCTTACAATTTATTTTGGTTCTACTGCTATACCACTTGAAGTATTTTCTTGATGAGTTTCAACATTGTAAGGAATAAAGGAATCCATTTCAAAATGTATTGAGTATATAGGAAAGTTCTGAGGCTTCTCTTGACTACTCACTACATACTTCATTAAAGTTTCTCTATACAGTTTCTTGGGTTGTCCAAAGACTGATATGGTAGCATAAGACATGTCCAATTGCAGAGATCCTTGGAGTTTAGCACCCCAGGATTTGGACAGTAGCATGCCATACTTGGGTGGTATGTTTGCAACAACAATGTCCATGAGTATAGTTTTGGCATGGTATTCAACTAGAGAAACACACAAATCCTTATAAGCCCTAAGCACCTAACTTGACTTGAATCAAAGGAAAATAAATCCCTATAAGTCCTAGTGATGTCTAACTTAAGTTTCTCCATAACAGACTTGGGCATGAGATTATGTGAAGCACCAAAGTCAAACATGGCATTATGAAAGATTTTGTCATGGATGTTGAGGCTAAAGGAGGTATCCCTCCTTCCATTGATTCCCCTTTTACATCAGGGCCAAAAATTAACTCAGGTTGATCATCAAAGAGGTCATTTACAAAATCTTCATTTTCAACAAAGTTCAAGGATATACTGATTTGAGATCTGTAAGTTTCATGTTTAACCAATTCTGTCAAAGGCACTGAAATTTTGAGTTTGGCCACTTCTGCTCCCAAATTGAAAGGTAGAGGGGTTTTATTGGTTTGAATATTTGGAAGTTTAGAGTTATGGTTCTGAGTAGGAGTATTTTAAACTTGATTTTCTGATATGATTTCTGGAGGCTGTTCCGTTGTTCCTTTGAGGGGAACTGAAGTGGAAGGATGCTCATTATAAGGTTGGTTATCTGTTACATCTTCAATGGTGGGGTTGGGGGAGTTTTGGTTGGATCTAGAAAGGATTTTTAAGGTTTCTGTAACTTGAGGATTCTATTTTGTAGCTTTTCCTTTCTTAGGCTAACTAGGCATTTTTTTTCTTGTTTTTTTCTGGGGCATCGGTATTCCTTCTGCTTTGTAAGTTGTATTTTTTATGTACTTCAAAAATAGTAGAGTCAAACCCCTATTTAAAATCAAATGATTCCTCTGTTTTGGTTTGGAATTGTTGGAGCATGTGTGACTCTTGGTCATTTTGAGTTAGGAAAACATATTCCTCATCATCTAGACCCATCAAATTTATTTGAGTGTCTTATTTAGGGTCTTCTAAGTGTGAGGCCTTTGCATATTTTTCTTTGAAAGGTGGTCTAATATTCTGGTCAGGAATATTATTTCCAGCATTCTGGTTCTGGTTTTTCCTAAAATTAGTATTTTTCACTAGATTAGCAATTAGTATTTCTCACTAGATTAGCCTATTGGTTATTCCAATGAGATTTTATTTCATAGTTTCAACTTTGTCCAACAATCTTTCCATCCCTTTGGCTAAAGCATCGATTTTTTGTTCAAAGGGTGTAGTTTCCTCTTTCAAGGGTATTCTTCTCTCATTCCTAGCTCTGTCTCTTTTGGGAAGTAGGTTAGCTTCAACACTTATTGCTACACTCTGCATTTCTTCCAGAGTGGGGGCATTTCTTTCTCTTAATTGAAAAGCCATATCTATATCAAATCCATCCAGAAATTTGATCAAGACTAAGCCAGGTGGAGGTCCAAGGTCAAGTGGGATGGCATTATATACATTATTAAACCTGGTACAATAGTCTTAAACAGTTTCATGGGGCCCCCTTTTAAGGTTTTCATATTCAGATAAAATTTGAAGGGGATCCTTCTTCTTCTCCCACCTATTCAAGAATTGTTGGTAAAGGACTCTTAGACTATCTATGTTCTGAGGGGTCAAATATCTAAACCACGTTCTCACTTCCCCAGCTAGAATTTGGACAAAAATTCTCATTTGGACATCAGCTATGTCAATATCATAAATTTCAAAGTAATATGTCATTTTCCTAGTGTGTTGTAGCGTTGTGTATGTTCTAGTACCATCAAAGGTAGCAATTTTACTCTAGTAGTCATGTGGCATTGCACCTTGGGGAGCAGGCATCACCAAGGGAGCATATCTATTGGCCATCATTCTAGGTTGGGTAGGAGTGGGAACCGAAGTTGGGGTAACAGGGGGTGTTTGGGTTGTGGAGGAAGAACTAGAGGTAGTGGTAAGGTGTTGAGTAGTGATTGGCTGAGGAGGGAGTGAAGGACTTAATGGAGGGGTGGATTGGACTTTGGAAAGGTCAGGGAATAATGATGAACTAAAAGAAAGTGAATCTATATCAAAAGGTTTAGGGGTTTTTCAGTGGTAAGGGATGACTGAGAAGAGTTCTATAGATGTCGATCAATTGATAAGTTGGCTCATTGGACTTCAAGTTCTCTAATGAATTCGGGATTTTGGACTAAATCCAATAGTTCACTATCAGATGTAGTTCTAAATAGAGAAGTTTCAAAGTATTCGTCAAAAGGAAGGTCTTCTAGGAAAAGCCACTCAAGAGGACATGAATGTGATCTGAACAAAGGTCTAGGGCTAGCTGAACTCTCTTGTCTTCTGATGATTCTCAGAATCAAGTTGGGATTTTCAAATACAAGGGGAGGATTTGGATCAAGGTTAGCCCTGGTGTAATGAGTTCTCCCTGAACCCAGATTTCGAGCTTTTCAATGATATTATTTTATGAATGTTCAAAATAACTTCTAACACTCCTTTAAGATATTTTAAATTAAACTTTTAGATTTCTCAAAGGTTTATTTCAACTGAGGATTTGTTCTTCCCCAGTATGGGCACCACTATGTTATCACTTAGATTTTCCTTAGAAGTTATTTAAAAGAAGGAAAGGATCCAAGGTAACTACAAACCAATCTTTTAAGTATAGATCCTAGCCAATCTACATTTAGAGATGGCTCTCTCTTTATGATTTAGCATTGTTTTGATATGATATTAGGTAGTTATTAATGCTTAAGGAATTTGTTTTGATTTGTTTGGTGGAATTAAGGAAACAAATGGGTAGAGTAAGTATTCAAGCCAATGGGCTATGGAGTCAAGTTGGAAAGGTTTAACAAGATTTGATTAATCATTGAGGTAAGAGTTCACAAGGCAAGCTAGCACAACAAGGACAAATCTGAAGGTTTCAATGGATGAAAATCTTAATCAGGGCCAATGGCAATGAAGAATCCTTAATAGGGATTAATATGAAGAAGGGAAGTTTGAAAAATAGCAAGGGAAATTAAGAATATTGTACTAGGGTCCAATAGAAGGAATGGATTATAGAACTAAGGGAGAAACTAAGAATTCCCAGGCTTAAGCAATTTAGTAGAAGACATTAAATAAGCAAGGAGTTAAAACAAATAGAACTTAAGCTAATTATGATGATATTATTCCTTGTTTACTTTTAAGAATTATAAGAAAACACATATGATATATCATAACATAAAGGAAAACAATATTCAAACTCAGAGAAGTGATACTTATTTGTTTCCCACAGTGCACATGAATCAAGTGAAATGTCCTCAACTTTATTTAATCCAGTAAACCAGTCCCAACCTTGATTACAATAGCTCCTTTAGCTCACAACCAAAGTCTATAGAAATGATTTTTAATCCACACTAATTACTTCAATTTTTGAAGTATTTATACAAAAATTAATACAAAATATCTCATAACTATATGAGATTTATTATAGGAAACAAAAGTTATCTTCCACATGAAGATAGAGACAGATGGAAAACATATTGTTTGCTGTCCCTCTATTTTTGAATGTTTTGGATGCTGGAACTTGGATTTTTCTCTTGCAGTTGTCTTGGTAATTGTGTGCTGGACTTCACTCCTATATTCACCTACTGATACTCTTTACCTGTGTTTATACTATTTACCTGTATTTACCAAACTTTACTATAGTAAACGTTTTTTACTCCATAGATTTACTATAGTAACTTTATAGTATATCCATCATATTGGTCCACCATTTGTTATCTCGTATTTTCATTCTGATCATCTTTCTGTACACTTCATTAGCTTCTGTGTACTTAAAAAAATTGGGTTTGTTGGTGAATAGGTGCTTCACTTCATGTTCTATGTAAAATAGGTTTTCCAAGCCATCATAAGGCACCTTTCCTGTAGGTAGTGCTTTTACTGCTAAAGTGTTGGCTTGGCTCCTGGACCGTTTTTTAGTCTCTCAATATAGTATTCATGTGTCATCAACTTGCCATTTATGACCAATGGGCTCAGAAGGCCTTTCTCTATCATAATTTCATATTTTAACATGAAGTTATCTATGTTTGTCTAAATACTCTGGCACCTTTTCTCTAGATTAAGCATTAAATTCCTCTTAGTAAGAACTTTCTTTATTTCAATGGTGGTAGCTGTTTGATCCTCTATTTCTAATTGCACCAGCTGATGTCGGTTTCTAGTTTTCAAAAAATTAATCAATTGATTTGCCTCCTCAGGCTTATCTCCCAATTCTTCTTTGGTCTTCTGTATAGCTTCCACAGCTACCTTGACTAGTTCAGTCCGTTCAAAGATAACCTAAATAGAAGGCCAAATATCATTGATGGAATCAATGATATTGGCCCACAAAATATCTTTCGCATCTCTTAATGGTTTTTCTAATGTCAACTCCAATACTCTAATTCTTTCTTCCATCCTCTTGTTCTTCCCTTATTCTTCTTCTTTGTTTTGAATTTGTGCAAGTTCATAGTTTGTTTTCATACTTGATATTTGTTCTTTGAGTTTTTTCAATTATGTAGCCTGGATACTCAACTGTTCCATGGCTTTGATCACTTCATCTGTTATTTTTGTTGTTGACCCTGCACTGGTTGATGTACCTTTAGTTGAAGTAGTCCTTGCTACTAACAATGCTGTTATTGGTGGAAGTGTTGGTGCCAAAGAAGCTGCAAAAGTGGAGGGTACTGCTGTAGAAACTGTTGTTATGACAGTCTGAGGAGTAGTGGCCAGCTCACTCTGCTTAGACTGTAATGCATTTTCCAATTCCTTCTCAGTTTCTTTTAGTTGATCATTTAACTTAAGGATTAAGTCCATAAGTTCTTCCTCCTTTTGCCTCTTTATAACTTCTGCAGTTTGAGGATGGTGGAGAGGAGGGATTTTGAGTTGCTTCTTTAGTGTAGCTATATCATCATTTTTCTTTTTAATCAATTGTTCAATTGCTTTGACATCCTTGGGATCATGTCCTAGCTCTATCACCAAGTCTTCTAAGGTTTCTATTATGATGTCTTTAGCCTAAGAGGAGGCCTTTTCTAATTGTAGTTGTTTAGAGGTATTGTGCAATGAGTTTTGCAATTAATGTGTTGTGATGGCTTTATTGGTCAAGGTGGAGTAGACCATCTCACCATTTTGTTTATGTAGTTCTATTTGGTCAATAAGATAGATATACTTTGCCAAAACTTCAAAATCAGTCTTCAAATAGTTAGCCATGGATCTTGGCTACTGTATAGTTGGTTTGAGGAAGCTCATCTACATTTTCCTTCCTTTATGTCAAAAGCTGACATAAGCCTAGTCTGGTTAGTTGGAGCCATTTTGAAATAGTGTGCATAAGTTTGAGCTTTTAATTTCTCATTCCTTGCTTTAATTTCTTTGTATTTTCCTTTAATGTCTAGGCTCTATTTAGAGAAAGCTCTAAAAGAATACACCTTTGTGCTTTGTTGTCTTTCCAATGCTTGTATATGTGAGGTGGATGGCATACCACTTGCTAGGATAGTCTGCATGCTATCGGTCCTTTCTGCCACTATGTTTCCTGTGGTCTCCTCAGTATACTCTTCTTCTACCTAGGGGTTTAACCTTTGCTTTTTAGCAAAAGTTTGACCACTAGGCCTACTGGAAGGAGTTGTCTCTTCCCTCTCTCTTTCAAGATTTCTTTCCTCATTGAGAGGATTCTGCAACACAGGAGGGTTTCTCATGATTTACTGAGGTTGAGCCAGCTCCTCTGAGATTTCAGGTTGCTCAAATTCTTCTTGTTGTCCTGAATGTTCGCGTTGACTTGATGGCTCAACCTATTCTAAGGACTTTTGTTGCTCTAAATCTTCTGCCTATTCTGATGTACCTTGATGTTCTGACGGTTGTGTACTGGGTTCTTGTGACTACCTTTGTGATGAAGTCTCTCATGGTACATGTACAAAGGAATCTTCATGAAGCCTTCTTTCTAAATCTACCCATACATTGTCAACTTCAACTTGTGTGCTATCCTACTCTATTAGAGTGCCTTCCACCCATTCAGATTGATTGGCATATTGTTCAATATCTGGGATTCTATGGTGGATATAAGGTGATAGCTTATGTTTCTACCTTCTGTCACAAATGAATCTGTGAGGGTCATAGGCCCAGATGAAACTCTTCTTTAATTTCAATCTCTGGAGGATTTCATCTGTCTCCTTTCCTATTTTTTTGTTGTTGCAAATAAATGGGCCTAAGTGATCCTTTATTCTCAGTTGGGCCTTCTTCATGGTCTTGACAAAGTGAATCTCATCAGAATTGATCATTTTCCTGTAGTACTCCAGAGCAAATAATTGCATGGAGAGATATCTAGGTAATTTATAAGGAGGCAACTCATGCCCATAAATTCTGATTTTGGTATGGTTTTGGTATAAATACCAATCCCCAAATTTGTATTGTTTGGACAACTAGAGAACCCTCTTAATGTCTGCACTGATTATGGGAGGGGGACTTCCTATCAACATTGTAGTTACTGGATGTTCAAATTGGTCAATAAAATTTGTATATGGGTAGGGAGAAGAATAAGACCTATGGAAAAGAAAGTCCAAAAGATGATAGATCTAGGATTGCCTCTGGTATCAAGCTTTTGTATAGGGAAGGGAAACCTTTCAATTTGGTAGTATAGAAACAAGTGATACAAGACTAATGAATATGTTAGTGTGAGTCTTTTCAGCCTTCCTCCAATGATTAAACATGCTCTTTCAAAGTGATTTTAAGTTTCAAGGTCAAATTTTGTCATCTCAGTGAGTCTTCAAACAAAATTTGGCCACTAGGTATTAGGTCTAGGGTTTGCTTTCACTCCTTTTAAATTTTTCCAAATGTTAGTCCATGTCATCATTCAGCTGAGTGTACCACCATTTATAGGGTTTTCATCATCATGTCAAGTTCCACTGGGTCATTTTACACCTTGTTCATGCTTCAATTGTGCCTAGGTAAGGTTCATTTATGTCTCCTAGGGTTTTGAAGGTAATTTGTCTTGGATGGTCAAATCATCAGAAAAACTTGTATCCTGATGTTCATACACCTTTCCCTATCCTTAATGTACCTTATTAAACACTTCCCATCACTGAGATCTCCCAAATTCCTCATTTTCGCACAAACCCTAGTTTCTTGCTAGAACTTGACAATTTTCTAGTCTAGGCCTATGTTTTGCCCTTTTGGACCCCTTCCCCTCACTTAATATTTGAAATTACACTTTCCTCTACTTCCTAACATCCCTCCCTACTTCTCAAAATTTTCTCAAGAATTTAGAAGCCCCTTATCCCCTTCATTTCACTTCATTTCGACAAATCCCATGTTCCTTACATCAGGATAGGTTTTACTCCGATGATGTTTCTGAGCAAGAAAAGATGAATTTCAGAAAACTGAGAGATTTTTTTTGTCCACAATAGGTCAAGGAAGAAAAACCTCCTTCACTTTTTACACAGGTGTCATGTTTTTAGAGAAATGTCAAAAATACAGTTGCCTCAGGAGAATTGATGCACCTCTGAAGTGACCTTGGGAAAATCCAAATTTCTCCTAGCTTGGTTGGTCAAATGACTTGCTTGATGAATAAAATGATAACTAGACACAAATGGATTTCCAATGAGCTATCATGATCTCAATGTGGAGTTGAGGAAGACCTTAAAAAGTTGACTGCACCAGCACTGTGCCTTGAGGCAGCCTCATTTTGCACATTTTTACCAGTCTTAGGAGATTTGATTTTTGACAGGGAAAATGAACTCCAAATTTTAAAATTCTAGTTGTGTTGGAAATTAGACGAAATAATATTTCCAATGGGCTATCCCACACCCAATTTTGACACCGGGAAGGCCTCCAAAAATCTCCTGCAAAAAGGCACTACACATTGGGCAGCCCTCTACAATGTAAAAAATGAACTGGCGTGACGCACTAAGATGGCACGGCGCATTGGGATAAAAAACCTGAAATCCATTCAAATATTCCTCCAAAGACTCTAAAATTGCTAAATTCTTCATTTCCCAAGTAAGTTAACATCCCTGCATGACCAATGAAAGAATTTCTCTTGGTGCTTATTGTGATTTAATGGATAAAAATTAAAACCCTACCTCCCTGCATTTTTTGTCAAAAAACAATAGCATAGGGTTTGCGAGTTGTATTTCTTGCTGCTAATTCCACTCCTATCCATTTCTCACTCCCTCACTCCTTCATTCCCACAATAATTTTCTCCCTCTCGTTACATTCTCATCTACCCATTCCACATTTCCCATATCCCTAATCAACTAACCCTAAATCCCTAATCCCACTATCCCAAACCCTAGTCAAATATCCCCAAAACCATAATTGCCATCCCAAATGCTAGATATCATCCCCTAAACCCTTTAATTCCATAAATTCCTATAGGTATCATCAAACCCTCCCCTCATCAGTCCCACTCATCCATGGCACTCAAAAACATGAAGGCAAAACTAGCAAGCTGCCAAGAGGAGGAAAATCAAATTTACCACACTTGAGCAAGAAATTCAAAGTTGATCGTGAATCTTGGCTTGAGAGAACAAACATGCACCTATAAAGGATGCTAGAGAAGGTTAACAATGAGAAAAACATGTTGAGGAACATGGCATATCATTACTTGGCGAGAAACAAAGTATGCAAGGCAAGAATCAGGAACATGAAGGCCAAGTTGAAGAAAGCATCGAGGAAGCGAAAAGAGATAGACTTTAGATCTTGGTTGAGGCTTCCTTGTCTGAACATAACACTTGATGAAGGACACTCAGCCTAAATTTCAAGAAATTTGGGACACTTTTTGCAATTTTGAAATTTTTAGGCCAAAACACAGGTTTTTCTACCCAATGCGCCACGCCACTTGGCACTCGCTTTTGATGGGGACCTCATTTTGATCAAAACTTAGCATTTTTGGATTTTTACTAAACGAATATGCATGCCCACAAATGGCCAAGAAATTTTGACAGGTTTTGAACTATCAAAAAGGTCAAAAACACCTCAAAAATGACCTTTTTTCCCCTTTTTGGACACACAGGAAGTAGTGTTGGGAGAACTTAGTTTTGGAGGGGCAAATGGAGGTCAAATTCAAAAATTCCACTTGTTCTAAAAAGTAGACAGGTAGACCTTTCAAACAAGCACACTGGGAGAACATTTGGACACTAGGAAGGCCTCCAAAATCAGCTTCACAAAGGTGTTATGCATAGGGAAATCAACACGACGCACTGGAGGAATTTTGCTTAGTTTGACTAAAAATACTCTGTTTTTCGCCAAGTTTCTTAATAGTTTGACTTTTCTCCTTCTTAATTTCAAACTTATGATGTAATTTAATATAATTTTATGGATCTTGATGTAATTATGTCAAATTTTCACTCATAGAGGTAGATTCATCCATCAAAAAGTAGTTTGCAACTGAATGAATCAGTTCCCTAGTTTTTAGAGGCAAGTTGTTCCATTACCTAATTTTTAGTTCTCAGTTTATAATTAGTTGGAACAGCTCCTAAACTTATGAGCTCAACCCCTAGAGGCTAGGATGAATGGTTTTTTGCTTATATCTTGTGATTATTTAGTCATTAGCAAAGGTTGGACTTTTGAGAAAGCTTGGAGCTTCATTGTATACATTTTTCAGTAGTTTTGGCTAAGGAATAGACCAGGGTTTGCAGCACTCTATGGGATTCATGTGGAATTATGCTTTAATATTTTGTTTCCTTCTGTCAATGTAAGTTTACATGTGTTTTATGTATGCCATTCTCTCTCTTATTTCATCTTAACTAAAACAAACAAGGATAAAGGTAGAATCCATTGAAACTGCAGTGCTCTACCTAGGGTTTGCTTAGTTATTTATGTTTTCAACTATTTGAAGAGGATACCTGAGGTTTTATTGCCCTCAACTCCTCATCTATCTAAAGCTCTCCATTTCATCCAATATGAAGTATCAAAACTTTTTCCTATCTTGCCCCATTGAGAACTCTGCAAAACTAAGCCTCATTCCCCATACCCAAAATTTGCCTTCCATTTAAGCCAACAAAACATCATCAAAATTCAATCAAATCTCTTCTGCACACATACCTTGCTTAAAATCCGTCTTCACATTAGTCATCTCAAGCCTCATTGATCATATTTTGCTGAGATTGACAAGGAGAGAGCTCTCTCCCGACCTGGTAGGGCTAGCTACTAGGTTAAGCATGGTTTGATGTTACCCTAGATTCTGCCTTTCTCAGCCTGAGGTAGGTTTAGGCCCTAATAGAATATTTGAAGACTCTTTCATTCTCTAGTCTCATAAACTGATGATGGATTTTATTTGCAATGAACTTGGCATAATCAAATTTGACTGCAGGAGGTTGACCAGGGGTAAAAATAGACATGTAGGAAAAGGTCATCTCATCGACATACTCATTAGTGGAAAAACCTAAAATTCATGCTATCATTGTGGTAATATATTTGCCCAGATTAGAAAAGATGATTTGAATGTAAGGAGGGGGGTATTTTGGCATATGCCCTTCTTTAATGAAAGTCTAGAAACTTTGGGCACTTTTGGAACTGGACAACTTTGAATATCTTTCAAGTAGATCAACAATAGAAAGGGAAGTGAGGTATTGACTAGGCTGCAACTATAACATCTCATTTATGGACTCAGCTGTAATGGTGAATAGTATTTTTTGGTATGGAGACATCATAGCTCTCATAATAGGGTCATAGTTTGCATGGCAGTAGTGGATAATATCCAGGAAGACATGGACACTGAGAAATTGATACTTGGGCAGGTTCGATTCCTAGAGACCTATCCTATCTGCATGGTTCAAGTAATTGTCTCAATATTTGCAATGCAATTTCAAAGGGGTTTCATCAAAGGTGAGGTCCTTTATTTGAATGTCTCTGTCAGCCAAGGGAAGATGTTCTAAATCTTTGTGGGGAGTCGTAATTGGCATGACATCTAGGGAAACTAGAGCATCCATTCTTGGTTCTTGTGGATTCAAGGATGAGGGTAGGGAATTTCAGGGAATTATGAAGTACAAGGTCGTTTCAGGGAGTCTCTAGACTGTCGAACAACTTAATTTCACTAAATTACTTGATTTTTACAAAAATTTAGTCCAGGTTCAATACGAAAGTAGGGTTTCTCAGTAAAATGGGTAAATACGTGGTTATGATTGTATGGAGGGATAAATTGCACTGGTGTACTACTTGAAGGGAGCGTGTGGGTCTACAATGGTAACCTGGAGTTTAGTAGCTTCTTGAGGTTGACGATTGGAAGCGGGGTGACAGTTTGAACATACTCTGCATGTGCATGGAGAATAGAAGGTTCTTTTGTTTTGGTAAAACAAAAATAATGAGTATTTTTGTTTTATTTACAATGTCAATGTTTTGGCAAGTATAATGAAAGCGACAGTTGGCGCCAACTGACGGGCAGGATGTTTTGTCATTTAGCGAGGGTGGTAATCGGAAGCGGTAATGGAGTTTATCGCACCACTTTTGGGCGTTAGGCGGTATTGGGAGAGGTTCAACCGAATGCCATTTATCGGGAAACACGTAGCGTCAGGGTAAATAGTGAAACCGCTCATATCAAGCGGGTAAAGGTTGACATCGAAGGCCACCCGATATGAGTGTCAACGGTTAGATCTGAAGGGGTCATATCATATGGTGGTAGGGGTAGGGATTTGATCGGGATTAAACAGAGGGGCCCGACGGGACAATAACTGCCAATTGGGGAGATTAATGACGTCGGGGGTGAAGTGATTGGAGGAGGGATATTAATTAATCACAGGTTGATTAATTAATCCCTTTTTAATGAAGCGGAGGTTATGGGTCTTAATTAATCGTAGATAGATTAATTAATATATCGATTAATTAATCCATCTAAATATTTTGTTGTTATGGTTTATATTTCAAACCTCGGGAGAGGGATATTATCATAAGGAATTTTAATAATATATACGGGAAAGGGGTGTATTTTTGGGAGCTAAGTATAGTAGATTAATGTTAATATGAAATGGAAATGGGGATGAAAAATGCGCTAAGTAAAATTCTTTTGAAATACATTCATACTCTTGTTTTAAACATTATAACTTAGGCTTAGGTGCATTTTGTGGGTTTTTATAGGGGGTTTGTGGTTCATTTTCCCAAGCAAATAATGATTTCACCTTAGGAAAAAAGGGATTTTTAGGGAAAATGAATGAATTATTGGAGGGGGTGAATGTTGATGAGAGGGTTTTAACACTTAGAACCTGTAATTCATTGGGCTGAGGGTCTGGTCCCTCCAGAAGTTAGAGAAATGCTCTAAGCCCCTTTGACTTTAAGGTTTTAGGTACTTTGATTGTTGTTTGTGGAGAATTAGTAAAACAAGGGTAAAATGAATGAGGGAATTAATAACTTGGCTTTATAAATATCTCATTTTTATCCAAGATTTTCAAAGTAATATGATGATGAAAGTAAATTATATGAGTTGTGACTAATCATTCATCATACAAAATTCTGCAACCATTCATCTACTTACTCACCTACACATCCTACCATTTTTTCTACTTTTTATTAGGGTGCACTTAAGCTGGCAAACCCTTATAAAACAATTTTCTTTTCTTTTACAAAGGAAATCTATCTAAGTCTATCCTTATTACATCCAAGGGCTGATTGAACTATTGAACTCCTTTTATTCACTCTAACTATCTACTTATCTACCAAGATCAAACAGTTTTGTCAGATTTTTTTCTCTATCTCTAAGCATGAAATTCAAAACATGGAATAACCAAGATTAAAATATTTGGTTACCATGGATTGTGGCATAAGTAACAAGTGGCACACAATCATTATTATACAAAAGATACAATAGCAGTTGCATTTTGACTTGCACACTTTCATGGTCTTTTTCTTTTTCTTTGGGGTTCATTTTTCCTCTTTTTTAACCGTTTTCATTCTTTTTTGTTGTTTGATTTTTCCTTTAGGACATACCCTCTTTACATTTTTTAATTTTTTGATTTTTTACAAATATGGAAAACATTTGCAGAAGCAAAGGTATATACATATTTCAAAGATAACTAATTCAATCATAAATTATGACACCTATTGGTATAGGAACATAACAGTGGCTCCACTTGGGGATGGCTTTCCCTGGTGGAAGGTCAAGAAATGTAAACCAATGGCCTTCTGAGAGACTATGATTTTACTCTACAATTTCTTTTGATTTTGCTGCTTTATTGATATCTATGACAATGATACTCTTGAAGTTTAGGGCCTTCTCTTCATGCTTTAACTCCAAAACTTAACCATCCAATCAACACTAAATATTATGAAGGATATAGTATGTACAACTAAAATTGGTAAAATAAGTAGCTTGGATCAATGTAGTGCTTCAACATTTGACCATTGACTGGTCCTCCTTCTACCTCTGCACCATTTAATTCTTTGAGAAAATAAGAATTATCCCCTCTAAAGGCATATATAATGTATGGACCTTTCCACAGGAAGTCAAACTTCTCATGTTTCCCTTTGTCCTCTTTTCTGGAGTCCCACTCCAAAACTTTGTCACCAAGATAGAAGTCTTCTACTTTGGTTCTTTAATTAAAAATTTTCTTGAGTTTTTCCTACAGTACTTGGCCTCTGATGTATACTTCTTCCCTGGTTTGCTGCAAATGAATGGTCTGATTGGTTCTCCTCTTAATATCATTTGGCTCGACTTGGGATTCCTGGATAAGTTTCATTACTGGAACTCCTAATGATGAAGGGAAAACTACTTCCATCCCATAGACTAATTGATAGGGACTGGTACCAATAGATTTCTTAGTTGTAATCCTGTTTGCCCACAAAGCATTGGTCAGTGTCTTGTTCCATGTGTTCTTATTGTCTTCCAGCAATTTTTTAATAATATTCATTAAGCTTTTGTTGGAGGATTCTACAAGTCCATTTCCTTGGGGATAGTAAGTTGTAGAGTCACCAAGGGTTAAATGGTATTTATGGGATAAATCAATCATCCTTTTTTATTTAAATGTTGCAGTATTGTCTGTGATAATTTTGTTGAGGCAACCAAATGTAGACAAAATATTGGCCTCTAGAAAACCTATGATGACAGTATTAGTGGCTTGTTTGGATGGAATGGCTTCTTTCCACTTTGTAAAGTAATCTGTGGTAGTTAGGATCCATCTATGTTAAGAAGAAGAGGGGGGGTGAATTTCGCCAATGAAGTCTAGACCCTACTATTGAAATGGTTTTTCAGTAGAAATGGTTTTCAAAGGTAAAGACAGAAGCTTTCTTTTTCCTTCAAAGATCTGACACTTGTGGTAAGATCTTACAAACTTTTTTACATCAGAAAACAAGGTTGGCCAATAAAATCTAGCTCTTAGGATTTTATCAGCTGTTGTCTTCCAATAGTGTTGTCCTCCACAATCACCTACATGAAATTCTTGGAGTACTTTGTCAGATTCTTCCTTTAATAAACAATTTAACATAATTCCTTCATGATTTTTCCAAAATAAAGTATTATCCATTATGCAGAATTTCAAAGATTTCATTTTCAAAAATCTACTTTTAGTTCTGGACAACCCTGGAGGAGCTTGCAAATTTTGTAGAACGTATATTATATTAGCATACCAAGGTGAGTCTAAAAAGGCTTGGCTGATTTGTGGACTCGCAATCTCCTCTTCGTTATTTAGTTCTGCAATAAAATTTATGCCTAGGGCTTGGCAATCAGTTTTAGCCATGAGTTTAGCCAGCCCTTGGTCTTTGATTAATTTCATACTTTTAATCTCTATGTCGTACTCTAATATGGTAGCTATCCACTTTCTCCTCTTGCCATCAGCTCCATTCTGCATTAGAATGTCTTTGACTACAACATTGGGAAGATAAGCTATAATTTGAGAATACAAGATATAGACTCTAAAATCTTTGATGGCTTGTACCAAAGCAAAAGCTTGTTTTTGCATGATGTTATACTTTAAGGATGCATCTCTTAGAGATGTACTAAAGAAGACATTTTTTTGTTCAAATACCTAATCATTCTTCTGTAATAAAACTGCAGTGATACTATGTTCTGATGCAAAAGAAAAAATGATAAATTCTCTGTCAAACATTGGACTTATGAGGAATGCTATTTGAGTCAATGCTAGTTTTATATCTTCGAATGATTTTTTAGCCTCTATTGTCCATTTAATAGCTGAATCTTTCTTCAACATGTCATTTAATAATCTAATTAGTTCAACCATGTTAGAGATAAATCTTCTTAAAATATTTAGTTTTCCTAAAAATGCATGAAGTTAATGTTCCTAGGGTGAGGTATTTGCAAAATAGCTTCAATCATGGTTGGGTCAATCCGGATTCCACCTTTAGAGATAATATGGCCTAATAGTTTTCCTTCTTCCAAACCAAATAAATACTTTTTAGGATTTAAATAGATGCCATATTTCCTGCATTTAATAAAGACCTGCCTAAGATGATCCAAATGCTATTGACCTGACTTGGAAAACACTATGATATCATCAAGGTATATAACCAGGAAACCATGGATTTCTTTTGCAAAGGCAATATCCATTGCCCTTTGAAAGGTGGCTCCTACATTTTTCAATCCAGAAGGAATTTTGATGTACATGAAGGTGCCCCAAGGGGTTGTGAATGTAGTTTTTGCTTGGTCATCTGGATGGACTAGAATTTGGTTGTAACCAGAGAATCCATCTAATAGTGAAATCCTTGTGGAACCTACTACCCTTTGCAATATGTGATCCATTTTAGGTAAGGGATAGTTGTCTTTGAGTGAGACTTTGTTTAAATTTCTAAGGTCAACACACAGTCTGATTTCTCCCGTTTTCTTTCTTGTAGGGACAAGATTAGATACCCAATCTGGAAACCTAATGGGTGCAATAATTCTTGCTTCATACATTTGTTTGATTTCCTTTTCAATAGAAGGTAATAGAACAAGGTTAATTCTTCTAAGATTTTTTCTAAATGGCTTTTGATCTTCTTTTAAAGGGATAGTGTGTTGTATAATGCTAGTATCATAGGATTTTAGGTCCTCATAACTCCAGGAAAAAACATCCTGGAATTCTTTCATTAGTTCCATATATTTCAGTTTTTCATTGGGAGGTAATGATTTAGACAATTTTATTAGCTTGGGATTCTTTCAGATCCTATGTTACATTCCTCAATGTCTAATTTCAAAGGTTCCATTTTAGGCTTTTTAGGAATATCATTTGAGTTGAATAAGTCCTCTAGAGGAGTCAATCCCTTGGGTAAGAAATTGTCTTTGAGATTTATGACTTCAGTTTCATCATCAATTACTTCATCAATTTCCATTTGTTTTAAATCTTGGACATCTGATTATGTGAATTTGGTGGGATGAAGTATGTTTATTGAATCTTCTTCTGATTTGTTATTCTCTTCTTCATTAAAGCAATCGAAATCTAATGTTGTGTCAATGTCTACGTTAGTATTTACAAACTCATTATCTAAAGTCAAAAAATGGTTAATCTACTTATCATTTTTAAATACTTGCAAGTTCTTTAGGTTGTTACGTATAGCTAGTCTATGCCTAACCTTAGCAGTGTACTAATGGTTGCGTTGAAAAGGCAACTTACAGGTACTAGAAAACATGGGAAGACTATGAGCTTGCATGTTATGTTTTCTAGGGATAGCAGCAAGCTTGGTTTCTAAAAAAGTGTTAAGGATTTCTACAATTGTTTCTTTGTAAAATCATAAACTAGGGTCTCTAGTTAGATAAGCACCATTAATTTATTTTTAAATCAATTTAGAATCTCCCATGATTGATACCCTTATAGCTCCTAATCCTTTAACTAGTTTAAGACCTAACAAGAGTGCTTCATATTTTGACATATTTTTTGTGCATTTGAAACTTAAACTATAGGCATGACCCTCCACATGATCATTCTCTAAGTTATAAATCCATGCACTTGCTCCTGCACCTAGCTTGTTTATTGAACCATCAAATTCTAAATGCCACAATATTTCATGCTCATAGTTTTCATCTAGGGTAGTGGAATCCTTCTTCACTAGGGCATCTAGATTTTCTTTGTCATCTGATATCTCATGAATTTGGACATTTGAATTTTCTCTTACAATTTATTTTGGTTCTGCTGCTATACCACTTGAAGTATTTTCTTGATGAGTTTCAACATTGTAAGGAATAAAGGAATCCATTTCAAAATGTATTGAGTATATAGGAAAGTTCTGAGGCTTCTCTTGACTACTCACTACATCATTAAAGTTTCTCTATACAGTTTCTTGGGTTGTCCAAAGACTGATATGGTAGCATAAGACATGTCCAATTGCAAAGATCCTTGGAATTTAGCACCCCAGAATCTGGACAATAGCATGCCATACTTGGGTGATATGTCCACAACAACAATGTCCATGAGTATAGTCTTGGCAGGGTATTGAACCAGAGTAACACACAAATCCTTTATAAGCCCTAAGCACCTAACTTGACTAGAATCAAAGGAAAATAAATCCCTATAAGGCCTAGTGATATCTAAGTTAAGCTTCTCCATAACAGACTTGGGCATGAGATTATGTGAAGCACCAGAGTCAAACATGGCATTATGCAAGATTTTGTCATAGATGTTGAGGCTAACATAGAAAGGAGGTATCCCTCATTCCATTGGTTTCCATTTACATCAGGGCCAGAAATTAACTTAGGTTGATCATCAAATAGGTTTACAAAATCTTCATTTTCGACAAAGTTCAAGGATTTAATAATTTGAGATCTGTAAATTTCATGTTTAACCAATTCTGTCAAAGGCACTAAAGGTTTGAGTTTGGCCACTTATTCTCCCAAATTGAAAGGTAGAGGGGTTTTATCGATTTGAACATTTGGAAGTTTAGAGCTATGGTTCCGAGTAGTGTGTCTTTCTTTTTCATTGTCAGGAGTATTTTCAATTGGATTTTCCGATATGATTTCTAGAGGCTGTTTCATTGTTCCTTTGAGGGGAACTGAAGTGGAAGGTTTCTCATTAGAAGGATGGTTATTTGTTATATCTTAAATGGTGGGGTTGGGGGGTTTTGGTTGGATCTAGAAAGGATTTGTAAGGATTTTGTAACTTGAGGATTCTAATTTGTAGCTTTTCCTTTCTTAGGATGACTAGGCATTGTTTTCTTGTTTTGTTCTGAGGCATATGTTTTCCTTTTGCTTCTTAAGTTGTAATGTTTATGTACTTCAAAAATAGTAGAGACATACCCCTGTTTGAAATCAAATGATTCCACTGTTTGGGTTTGGAATTGTTGGAGCACGTGTGACTCTTGGTCATCCTGAGTTAGGAAAACATCTTCCTCATCATCTAGACCCATCAAATTTATCTGAGTGTCTTGTTCAGTGTCTTCTATGTGTGAGGCCTCTGCATAGTTTTCTTGGAAAGGTGGTCTGATATTCTAGTTAGGAATATTCTTTCCAACATTCTGGTTTTGGTTTTTCCTAAAATTAGGATTTCTCACTAGATTAGCTTGTTGGTTATCCCAATGAGGTTTTCTTTCAATAATTTCAACTCTATCCAACAATCTTTCCATCCCTTTGGCTAAAGCATCATTTTTTTTGTTCAAAGGGTGTAGTTTCCTATTTCAAGGGTATTCTTCTCTCATTCCTAGCTCTAGCTCTTTTGGAAAGTAGGTTAGCTTCAACACTTACTGCTACACTCTACATTTCTTCCAGAGTGTGGGGATTTATTTCTCTCAATTGAAAAGCCATATCTGTATCAAATCCATCCAGAAATTTGATCAGGGCTAAGCCAGGTGGAGGTCTAAAGTCAAGTGGGATGGCATTATATACATTATTAAACATGATACAATAGTCCTGAACAATTTCATGGGGCCCCCTTTTAAGGTTTTCATATTCAGATAAAATTTGAAGGGGGTCCTTCTTCTTCTTCCACCTATTCAAGAATTGTTGGTAAAGGACTCTTAGACTATCTATGCTTTGAGGAGTCAAAGATATAAACCATGTTTTCACTTCCCCAGCTAGACTTTGGATGAAAATTCTCATTTGGACATCAGCTACATCAATCTCATAAATTTGAAAGTAATCTGTCATTTTCCTAGTGTGTTGTATCACTGTGTATGTTCCAGTACCATCAAAGGTAGAAATTTTACTCTAGCAATCCTGTGGAATTGCACCTTGGGGAGCATATCTATTGGCCATGATTCTAGGTTGGGTAGGAGTGGGAACTGGAGTTGGGGTAACAGGGGTGTTTGGGTTGTGGAGGAAGAACTAGAGGTAGTGTTAAGGTGTTGAGTAGTGGTTGGTTGAGGAGGGAGTGAAGGAATGAATGGAGGGGTGGATTGGACTTCAGAAAGGTGAGGGAATAATGATGAACTAAACGAAAGTGAAGCTGTATCAAAAGGTTTAGGGGTTTTATCAGTGGTAAGGGATGACTGAGAAGAGTTCTATAGATGTTGATCAATTGACAAGTTAGCTCGTTGGACTTCAAGTTCTCTGATGAATTCAGGATCTTGGACTGAATACAATAGTTCACTATTAGATGTAGTTCTAAACAAAGAAGTTTCAAAGTATTAATCAAAAGGAAGGTCTTCTAGGAAAAGCCACTCAGCAAGACATGAATGTGATCTGAACAAAGGTCTAGGGCTAACTGAACTCTCTTTTCTTCTGATGATTCTGATAATCAAGTTGGAATTATCAAACATAGGGGGAGGGTTTGGATCAAGGTTGGCCCTGGTGTAATGAGTTCTCCCTAAAGCTAGATTTCTATCTTTTCAATGATATTCTTTTATGAATATTCAAAATAAATTCTAACACTCCTTTAAGATATTTTAAATTAAACTTTTAGTTTTCTCAAAGGTTTATTTCAACTGAATATTTGTTCTTCCTTAGTATGGTCGCCACTATGTTATCACTCAAATTTTCCTTAGAAGTTATTTAAAAGAATGAAAGGATCCAAGGTAACTACAAACCAATCTTTTAAGTATAGATCCTAGCCAATCTACACTTAGAGAGGGCTCTCTCTTTATGATTTAGCATTTTTTTGATATGATATTAGGCTAGTTATTAATGCTTAAGGAATTTGTTTTGATTTGTTTGGTGGAATTAAGGAAACAGATGGGTAGAGTAGGTATTCATGCCATTAGGCTATGGAGTCAAGTAGGAAAGGTTTAACAAGATTTGATTAATCATTGAGGTAGGAGTTCACAAGGCAAGCTAGCACAACAAGGACAAATTTGAAGGCTTCAATGGATGAAAATCTTAACTAGGACCAAGGGCAATGAAGAATCCTTAATAAGGATTAAGATGAAGAAGCGAAGTTTGGAAAATAGCAAGGGCAATTAGGAGTCATGTACTAGGGGCCAATAGAAGGAATGAATTACAGAGTTGAGGGAGAAACTAAGAATTCCTGGACATAAGAAATTTAGTAGAAAACATTAAATAAGAAAACAGTTAAAACAGAGAGCACTTAAGCTAATTCTAATGATATTATTCCTTGTTTACTTTTAAAATTATAAGAAAACACATATGATATTTCATAACATAAAGGAAAACAATATTCAAAGTCACAGAAGTGATACTTATTTGTTTCCCACAGTACACATGAATAGAGTGAAATGTCCTCAACTTTATTTAATCTAGTAAACTAGTCCTAGCCTTGATTACAATAACTCCTTTAGCTCACAAACAAGGTCTACATAAATGCTTTTTAATCCACACTAATAACTTCAATTTCTGAAGTATTTATACAAAAATTAATACAAAATATCTCATAACTATACGAGATTTATTATAGGAAACAAAATTTATCTTCCACACGAAGATAGAGACAAATGGAAAACAGATTGTTTGTTGTCCCTCTATCTATGAACATGCTAGATGTTGGAACTCGGATTTGTCTCTTGCAGTTGTCTTGGTAATTTCGTGCTAAACTTCACTCTTATCTTCACCTACTGATACTCTTTACCTGTTTTGATACTCTTTACTTGTGTTTATACTCTTTACTTGTATTTACCAGACTTTACCGTAGTAAACATTTTTTCCTCCATAGATTTGCTACAATAACTTATAGTATATCTATCATATGGGTCCACCATTTGTTATCCAATGTTTTTATTCTGATCATCTTTATGTACACTTCATCAGCTTCTGTGTACTTAACAAAATTGGGTATGTTGGTGAATAGGTGCTTCACTTCATGTTATATGTAAAATAGGTTTTTCAAGCCATGATAAAGCACCTTTCCTGTAGGTAGGGCTTTTACTGCTGAAGTGTTGGCTTGGCTCCTAGACTTTTCTTTAGTCTCTCAATATAGTCTTCATGTTTCATCAACCTATCATTTATGACCAGTGGGCTCTGAAGGCCTTTTCTCTCAGAATGCCATATTTTAACATGAAGTTATCTATGTCTGTTTTAATACTCTGGCACCTTTTCTCTAGATTAAGCACTAAGTTCCTCTTAGTAAGAACTTTCTTTATTTCAACGATGGTAGCTATTCAATCCTCTATTTCTAATTGCTCTAGTTGATGCAGGTTTCTACTATTAAAAAAATTAATTAATTGATTTTCCTCCTCAGGCTTATCTCCCAATTATTCTTTGGTCTTCTGTATATCTTCCACAACTACCTTGACTATTTCAATCTGTTAAAAAATAACCTGAATAGAAGGCCAAATATCATTGATGGAATCAATGATATTGGCCCACAAAATATCTTTCATATATCATAATGGTTTTTCTAATGTCAAGTCTTTCTCCAGGACTCTGATTCTTTCCTCCATCCTCTTATTCTTTCTTTCTTCTTCTTTGTTCTGAATTTGTGCAAGTTGATAGTTTGTTTCCATGCTTGATATTTGTTCTTTGAGCTTTTTCAATTTTGTAGCCTGCATACTCATCTATTCCATGGCTTTGATCAGTTCATTTGTTCTTTCTACTATTGACCCTACACTGGTTGATGTACCTGTAGTTGAAGTAGTCCCTGCTACTGGCAATGTTGTTATTGGTGGAAGTGTTGGTGCCAAAGAAGTTGCCAGAGTGGAGGGTACTATTGTAGAAACTATGGGTATGACATTCTGAGGAGTAGTGGCCAACTTACTCTGCTTAGACTATAATTCATTTTCCAATTCCTTCTCAGTTTCTTTTAGTTGATCATTTAACTTAAGGATTAAGTCCATAAGTTCTTCCTCATTTTGCCTCTCTATAACTTCTGCAGTTTGAGGATGGTGGAGAGGAGTGATTTTGAGCTGCTTCTTCAATGCAACTATATCATCATTTCTCTTTTTAATCAATTGTTCAACTGCTTTGAAATCCTTGGCATCATGTCCCAGCTCTATCACCAAGTCTTCTAAAATTTTTATTCTGATGTCTTTAGCCTAAGAGGAGGCCTTTTCTAATTGCAGATGTGCAGAGGTATTGTGCATTGAGTTTTGCAATTGATGTGTTGTGATGGCTTTATTGGTCAAGTTGGAGTAGACCATCTCACTAGTTTGCTTATGCAGTTCTATTTGGTTAATAGGATGGATATACTTTGCCAAAACTTCAAAATCAGTATTCAAATAGTCATCCATGGATCTTGGCTACTGTAGAGTTGGTTTGACAAAGCTCATCTACATTTTTCCTTCCTTTATGTCAAAAGTTGACATAAGCTTGGTCTAGTTAGTTGGAGCCATTTTGAAATAGTGTGCATAGGTTTGAGCTTTTAATTTCTCATTCCTTGCTTTAATTTCTTTGTATTTTCCTTTAATGTCTAGGCTATGTTCAGAGATAGCTCTAAAAGAAGACACCTTTGTGCTTTGTTGTCTTTCCAATGCTTGTATATGTGAGGTGGATGGCGTACCACTTGCTGGGATAGTCTGCATGCTATCGGTCCTTTCTGCCACTGTGTTGCTTGTGGTCTCCTCAGTATACTCTTCCTCTACATAGGGGTTTAACCTTTGCCTTTTAGAAAAATTTTGATCAATAGGCCTGTTGGAAGGAGTGGCCTCTTCCATGTCTCTTTTAAGATTTCTTTCCTCCTTGAGAGGAGTCTGCAACATAGGAGGGTTGCTCATGATTTGGTGAGGCTGAGCTAGCTCCTCTGAGATTTCAAGCTACTCAGATTCTTCTTGTTTTCCTAAATGTTCCCATTGACCTGATGGCTCAGCTTGTTCTGAGGAATTTTTTTTCTCTAAATCTTTTGCCTGTTCTGATATATCTTGATGTTCTGACGACTGTGTACTAGGTTCCTGTGACTGCCTTTGTGATGGAGTGTCTCCTGGCACATGTGCAAAGGAATCTTCGTCAAGCCTTCTTTCTAAATCTACCTATACATTGTCAACTTCAAATTTTGTACTATCCTGCTCTATTAGAGTGCCTTCTACCCATTCATATTGATTGGCATATTGTTCAATCTTTGTGATTCTATGGTGGATATAAGGTGATAGCTTATGTTTCTTCCTTCAGTCACAAATGAAGTTGCGAGGATCATAGGCCCAGATGAAACTGTTTTTTAATCTCAATCTCTGGAGGATTTCATTTGCCTCCTTTCCTACTTTTCTGTTGTTGCAAATAAATGGGCCTAAGTGATCCTTTATTCTCAGCTAGGCCTTCTTCTTGGTCTTGACAAAGTGAATCTCATCAGAATTTATCATTTGCCTATAGTGCTCCAGTGTAAATAATCGCATGGGGAGATATCTAGGTAATTTATAAAGAGGTAGCTCACACCCATAAATTCTGATTTCGGTATGTTTTGGTATAAATACCAATCCCCAACTTTGTATTGTTTGGACAGCTGGAGAACCCTCTTAATGTCTGCACTAATTCTAGGAGGGGTACTTCCTATCAACATTGTAGTTACTGGATGTACAAATTGGTCAATAAAATCTATATATGGGTAGGGAGAAGAATAAGACATGTGGAAAAGAGAAGTCCAAAAGATGACAGATCTAGGATTCCCTCTGGTATCAAGTTTTTGTATAGTAAAGGGAAACCTATCAGTCTGGTAGTAAAGAAACAAGTGATACAGGATTGATGAATATTTGAAGACTCTTTCATTCTCCAGTCTCATAAACTGATCATGCATTTTATCTGCAATGAACTTGGCATAATCAAATTTGATTGCAGGTGGTTGACTAGGGGTAGAAACAGACATGTAGGCAAAGGTCATGTCATCAATATAATCATTAGTGGGAAAACCTAAAATGCATGCTATCATTGTGGTAATATATTTTCCCAGATCAGAAAATATGATGGACATGTAAGAAGGGGGGTGTTTTGGCATATGGCCTTCTTTAATGAAAGTCTGGCAAGTTTGGGCACTTCTGGAAGTGGACAGCTTTGAAGATCTTTCAAGTAGATTAGAAATTGAAAGGGGAGTGAGGTCTTGACTAGGCTGCAACTGTAACATCTCATTTATGGACTCGGCTGTAATGGTGAATAGGATTTTTTGGTCTGGAGACATCACAAATCTCATAATAGGGTCATAGTTTTCATGGCCGTAGTGGATAATATTTGAGAAGACATGGACACTGGGGAATTGATACTTGGGCAGGTTTGATTCCTAGAGACCTATCTTATCTACATGGTTCAAGTAATTGTCTCAGTATTTGCAATGCAATTTCAAAGGGGTTTCATCAAAGGTGAGGTCCTTTATTTGAAAGTCTTTGTCAACCAAGGGAAGATGGTCTAAATCTCTGTGGGGAGTGGTAACTGGCATGGACTCTAGGGCAACTAGATCGTCCATCCTTGGTTCTTGTGGATTCATGGACTAGGGTAGGGAATTTCAAGGAATTATGAAGTACAGTGTCATTTCAGGGAGTCTCAAGACTATCGAATAACTTAATTTCACTAAATTACTTGATTTTTACAGCAATTTAGTCCAGGTTCAATACGAAAGTATGAACTCTCAGTGAAATGGGTAAATACCTGGTTATGATTGTATGGAGGGATAACTAGCACTGGTGTATTGCTTGAAGGGAGCATGCAGGTCTGCAATGGCAACCTGGCGTTCAACAGCTTCTTGACATTGACGGTTGGAAGCAGGGCGATAGTTTGAACGTACTCTGTCTGTGCATGGAGAATAGAAGGTTCTTTTGGTTTGGTAAAACAAAAATAATGAGTATTTATGTTTTATTTGCAAAGTCAATGTTTTGGCAGGTATAATGAAAGCAATAGTTGGCACCAACTAACAGATGAGATGTTTTGTCGTTTAGCAAGGGTGGTAAGCGGAAGCGGTAATGGAGTTTATCACACCGCTTTTGGGCATTAGGCGGTATTGGGAGAGGTTCGCTCGATGTTGTTTATCAAGCAACACATAGCGGCTGGGTAAATATTGAAACCGCTCATATTAGGTGGGTAAAGGTTAGCATTAGAGGCCTCCCAATATGAGCGTCGACCATTAGATCTAAAGGGGTCAAATGGTACAGTGGTATAGGTAGGGATTTGATGGGGATTTAATGGAGGGGCCCGACAGGACAATAACTGCCAATTAGGGAGATTAAAGATGTCATAGGTGAAGTGATTGGACAAGGGCTCTTAACTAATCATAGGTTGATTAATTAATCCCTTTTTAATGCAGCGGAGGTTATGGGTCTTAATTAATTGTAGATAGATTAATTAATCTATTGATTAATTATTCCATCTAAATATTTTGTTGTTATGGTTTATATTTCAAACCTTGGGAGAGGGATATTATCATAAAGATTTTTAATAATATATACTGGAAAGGGGTGTGTTTTGGGGGAGCTAAATATAGTAGATTAATGTTAATACGAAATGGAAACGGGGATGAAAAATGCGCTAAGTCAAATTCTTTTGAAATACATTCATACTCTTGTTTTAAACATTATAACTTAGGCTTAGGTGCATTTTGTGGGTTTTTATATCTGTTTTGTGGTTCATTTTCCCAAGCAAATAATGATTTTACCTTAGGAAAAAGGGGATTTTTAGGGAAAATGAATGAATTATGGAGGGGATGAATGTTGATGAGAGGGTTTTAGCACTTAGAACCTGTAAATCATTGGGCTGAGGGTTCGGTCCCTCCAGAAGTCAAAGAAATTCTCTAACCCCCTTTGGCTTTAAGGTTTTAGGTACTTTGACTGTTGTTTGTGGAGAATTAGTGAAATAAGGGTAAAATGAATGAGGGAATTAATAACTTGGCTTTATAAATATATCATCGTTATCCTTGCTTTTCAAAATAATATGATGATGAAAGTAAATGATATGAGTTGTGACTAATCATTCACCATACAAAATTCTGCAACCATTCATCTACTTACCCACCTACACATACTACCATTTTTTCTACTTTTTTATTAGGGTGCACTTAAGCTGGCAAACCCTTATGAAGCATTTTTCTTTTCTTTTACAATGGAAATATATTTAAGTCTATCCTTATTACATCCAAGGGCTCAGATTAAACTGTTGAGTTCCTTTTATTCACTCTACCTATCTACTTATCTCCCAGGATTAAACAGTTTGGTCAGATTTCTTTCTCTATCTCTAAGCATGAAATTCAAAACATGGAATAAACAAGATTAAACTATTTGGTTACCATGGATAGTGGCGTAAGTAACAAGTGGCACACAATCATTATTATACAAAAAATAAAATAGCAGCGGCATTTTGACTTGCACACTTTCATGGTCTTTTTCTTTTTCTTTGGGGTTCATTTTTCTTCTTTTTTGACATTTTTCATTCTTTTTTGTCCTTTGATTTTTCCTTTAGGACATACCCTCTTTACATTTTTTTAATTTTTTGATTTTTTACAAATATGGAAAACATTTCTGGAAGCAAAGGTATGTACATATTTCAGAGATAACTAAGTCAATCCTAAATTAGGACACCTATTGGTATAGGAACATAACACACCACACCAATCTTGGTCTTCCCAGATTAGAAGAAGGAATTCCATGTGCACGTTGATGCCTCGTGTATTGCACTGGGAGCAGTGCTGACATAGGTTGATGAAGGAGAGATGGATCATCCTATAGCATTTTTGAGTAGGAAATTATCAAAGGTCAAGAAGAATTACTCAATGACACAGTGCAAAGGATTGGCTATGTTGTACGTGCTTCAAAGTTTTGACACTATCTGTTGGGTGGAAACTTTAAGATGTACACATATCATTCCACCTTGAAATACTTGGTCAATAAGCCTGTGTTGGGGGGAATATATGCAGATGGCTATTGCTATTCCAAGAGTATGACTTTGAGGTTATTGTGAAGCTAGGTAGGTTGAATGCAGGCCCTGACCATCTATCATAATTCAAAATAGAAGAAGAGCCTACTAATTTGGAGGAGGGGCTTCCTGACGCACAACTCTTCACGGTGCACATGCACTACACATAGCGAATAATCATTTTTTGGATATTATCCACTTTCTGACTACAGGGGTGGCTCCAGAAGGATACACAAGTTAGCAAAAGAAAGAGTTAGTAGTGCACGTGGCAGATTTCTCAGTAATTGTAGGACATCTATATAAGATGGGTGCAAACAAAATATTGCGACAATACATGCATGATTTTGAACAAGGTAGCATCCTAGCTAAAGCTCATGGAGGGACTACAGGAAGACATTATGTAGGAAAGGCAACAACATAAAATATTTTGCATGTAGGGTTGCAGTGGCCTACGCTACATAAAGATTCCAAAGCATATTGTAGGGCATGTGATGCATGTCAGAACATGGGCAGACCATCGCGGAGGGACAAGCTACTATCAAATCCTCAAGTATCACTACAACCATTTGAAAAATGGGAAATTGACTTGATGGGGCCAATCCAGCCTCCAGGAAAGAAGATAAGTGCGCACTATATCATCACCGAGATGGGCGGAGGCACAACCGATGAAGGATTGTACATGGGAAATAGCAACAAAGTTCTTGTTTGAGTATGTGTTAACCAGATTTGGCTACCCAAAAGTATTGATGAGTAATCATGGTAGTACTTCCACAATGAAACGATCAATGTGCTGACCAAAGAGTTCTAGGTTTACCATTAGAAGAGTACACCATATCATCCTCAGGCTAATGGAACAACTGAGGCCTTTAATAAAATATTGGAGAATGCACTGGCAAATATTTGCAATGCATAATGGAATGATTGGGATGTGTGTGTACCAACAGTACTATGGGCATATAGGGCTACTTGCAAAATGCTAACAGGTCAGACACCTTTTCGATTGGTCTATGGCGTAGAAGTTATGATTCCTATGGAATATATCATGCCTACTCTATGCATAGAAACTTTCATAGGGATGGCAGACTGTGGAGATTTGGAAGAGCGGCTTGCACAACTAATGGAGCCCGAAGAAGACAGATTCTTGGTTGGATTCCATCAACAAGTTTAGAAGAAACGCAAAAAAGGTTGGCATGATCGGCACGTCAAGCTATGCACATTCAAGGTAAATGATTTGGTCTTATTATATGATAGTAAGTTTGATAAGTTTCCAGGAACGTTTTAGATGCACTAGCTAGGGCCATATGTCATAAAAGAGATCACAGATGGGGGCGTGGTTTAGCTTGCAAATCTGAATGGAGAACCTTTTCCAGGAAGAGTAAATGGAAGTCATTTGAAGCTGTATGCAGGGGATCGAACGCAATGACTATATGACGATAGGATAGTCTTAGTGCTCCAGGTAGTTGTAAGGGAGAAGAGGACTATAAAATACATTATCTGGTTTTGGGGATTACGTGGCAAGGGATTTGTGCACAAAAGGGTGATGTCACTGTATCATAAACCATGTGAAGGGAACTGCACTATGGAGGGAGAGACTGTGCATCATAGCCAGAAAGTGACCGTTAGAGTCACTGTTCATGATTTGACATCCAACAGATGGTTAAGAGGAGTGGGTGACTAACATTTAAGGCTAAAATCCTTGAATATATTCTGCCAAACCAACATTAATTATTGAATTTTGAGGGGAACAATCAGATTTGAATTCAAATTTTCCTATAAATTACGTGTGCCAGTCCAACAAAGAACACTTTGCACCCTTATAATTTTTTAGATGTGTTGTCTGTTGCTTATGAGTCACTCATTCTTTGAGGATTTGGTCACAAGCCCTGCTTTTGCCAATTTTCTTGAGCTAAATCAAAAATTTATCTTGGAAAACATGTTGGGTCTGAGCCCTGCTGAGACTGTGAGCACCAGGGGAGATGTTGTATCTGAAGGAGCTGCTCCAGAGATGGTGAGCATGGAGGCTCTGATTCTTGTGCCTATGGCACTGAGTTCGCCAAGGCCGAAGCTCACACTTGTGTGTGAGACCCAAAAAACTGGAAAAAGACAAACAAAAGAGGCCAGTTCCAGTGCACGAGTCACCTAGGAAGAATTTTTCTACCTAGATGTAGAAGAAGGACAAGCAACCTGAGTAGGTTGTATATTTGGAAGCTGAACAGGGCACCAAAAATATATACACTGAAGGAGCAGAGCCCATCACCAAGTTGCTAGAATATATCCCTCCACGTAAAGGGAAGGCGAAGGTCCCCAAGGACCCAGACTCGGACACATTCCTCATTCACACGCCCCTACTATCGGAGAAGATAAATTTTAAAGGTTCGCACCTTATGCAGGTGCCCTTGTTAAAAATGGAGGATTGGGACTTGGCTGGCCATGAGTGGTTCCCCCATCTAGTGGCCAAAAACTATATTAGGAACGTGTATTGGCGAGACTTAGGTCTCACTAAGTTGGAGATAGTTGAATGGATCCGTGGAGTGGAGAACTACGGGTTGTTGAACCTGCTATGGGTGCCCCATTACCACTTGTATAAGGCATCTACTTAATTTAGTGCACGATGGGTGCCTATGGGTTGGCACACCTCTACCTATCACATATATGCTCATCCATAGGATCATGCACCTGTCGCATGAGGGTTTAAATCAAACCAAGGAGTTTGGCAGAAAGGTAGGTGAAAGAGACTTGGCGGAGAAGACAAAAAAGAAGTTTGAACTGGTCAAGAAGCCATGCGGATATTCCATCACACCCATCAATAATCTCGTGGTAGATATTGCCACCCAAATATTGGTAGGAAAGGTTATGAGGAAGTGTCACGTGGACAAGGTTCGATGCATGTGATCTTTTTAGCTGCACAATGCGTAGACGATGTGCAGTTTAACTAGTTGTGATACTTATGTAGTGAGTTTCTGGGAAATTGTCGAGAGTTCCAAGATAATAGCAAGTCCTTCCACTACGTGTGGCTACTTCTCTCCATCGTACTGGCTATATGGGATCCACTAGAGGATAGCCAGTTTCCTCCTTTGAAGGAATGATTTCCAGAGGCCACACAGTTCACCTCCCTCTGGGCCATGAAGGACCCCACGTGGGTCACAAAGTCAAAGATCTTCTGGGTGTTGATGTAATCGAGCTTCTGTATGGCCATCAACTAGCACCCAAGGTTGTCCCCAACCTTGTATGAGCAGTTTTCTGCGTATGCTGAGTTCAAGGCAGACTTTCACCACATTTACATTTGGGCGCGGAAGGATTTGTAGTAGCAGAGGTTTGATTTGCTGTATTTGGTAATCGATGATGCTATATAGGAAGTGATTAAGCGTTGGATGATAGATTTTCACTCCCTATCTAACTTAGATGCAGGTACCAACAGAGGCATGGGGAGCTTAGCTAAGAAGAAATGGAAGGATGTAGCGAAGTAAGTGGCTCAAAAGTTGGTCGCACAGCACAAGAAGGAAGCTGAGGAGAATGCTTGAAGAGAACATAAGCACGTTGCAAAGGAACAGGCTGAACATGAACAAAGCACCTCTAAGCAAAGCAACAGATCCCCTTCACTCAAAATAGAGGAGGAAGAGCAGTCTGCGCAGGGCGGTTGTGGTGATGAGGGGCAGAGCACCCCATTTCGGATCAGGAAGTGCAAAGAAGAGCAATAGTAGGAGGGTTCTCACAAGAATACGAAGTCAACTAAGACATAAATGGATCACATCACCTCGATAGAGGGAAATCTCGATGAGATTGGTGAAAATGTGTGCGACACTACAACTGAACTATTGCAGAAATTTGAGCAATAGTAGATGCAGTTGATCGAAAATGTTCAGAAGGATCTGCATGATCTACAAATATAAACTAGATGAGTACAGGTGGGTGCAAGTCAGGTGAGTGCCATACAGACAAGCCTGGCACAAGGGGACAAGTTAGGCTACAAAACTGGTAAGGACAGTGGACCTCAAAATAGTTGCTCTACCAAAGGGGTCCCTGAGCACAGAATCGGCTGATGAAAATATCATATCAATACCCTTAAGAAGATTGGCCTAAATGTTAAAGTCCTCGCCAACGAATTTCTTCATGCGCTATAGGCAGGAGTGACAACAAAATTGAGAGTGCGAGAGAAGTGCACTCTCAGTTTAATAAGTCAGTACCAGGTGAACAATTAACAAATGTTTTCCAAGAAGATGCAGGCCCTAAAAGATAGGGACATTATCCAGGTGCAGAGCTCCCAGCTAGCGACCGTGGTTGCAGAGGCATGTAGAACAATGCTCGAGTTGCACGTACCTGAGGATGCGCAACCAAAGGCCAAGATCCGAAAACTAGCTGCAAGCATTTGCGAAGCAAAGGCAGAAGTTGAAAGAGTTCAATTTGAACTCAACATGAAAATCATGGAGCTTCATTTAAAGTCACAACCTTTGACTTTGTCTAAAGTCAGGGAATATTGTGGAGCTGCCATTAAGGAATGAATGGCCACTGTGGATGCCATAGTCATTGACTGCACAACCTTGTTTGAACAAGCGATGGAGTTGGTGATGACCTTGTATGAAGACCCCAACCTGCAGAGATTGAATATAGATATCCACGAGCTCCAACAGTAGTATGATGAAGGGAGGGAGACGATGCACTCAGTTTCTATAGCACAACGCTTCACCAAGTTGCAGGAGGGGAAGCAGCTCCTCGCATAGGTGGAAGCAGCTAAAAAAAAAGAGGCAGTGCTTAAAGCCAAGTTGCATCCTTGGTGGATGAAGCCTACCAAGTCTCAACCAACATCTAGGAGAAGCTTGTGAACTTGCATCTCACACAACAAAAGATCAAGCTAGTCAGTGAAGGACTAACTACGGAGGGGCTCATCAAAATAGTAAAGTAGGCAGCTACACAGAGCGTTGTTGAGGTAACAATTATGCAGGTGGAGCTGGGGGATCTTCCCAGCAAGATCACTGCACCAGTTGACTGACTCGAGGGTGAGTCATGACCTTTGTGTTGAGGGCATGTTGGGATGGGTTCCCCTAGGTCAGTTTTGGATTAAAAACCCAAGTTTTATTGTAAATTTTGACGAAAATATGTAAAGTCTCAACAAATTGTGGATGCGAAGTGCGCAGTTAGTTAGAAGTCAAAAAATATTTTTACTCTTGTCCATGTAAAGTTGAGTCAGTTTTAAGGATCTACCCATGGTTCACGGACCATGGATTGTATAAATAGGTTTGTCTTGGAGAGTCTAAGGGAGAGCTATGTCTTTGTCTATTGGTACCAATGAGCACTAGTATTGCAGCAGAATGCTACAACTCTTGGAGCTACCAACTTTACCTTATCAAACTGGGGTTCGTAAGAACTTGGAGGTGACAGTGTTGTATACACAAGTACAAGTGATGGTTTTTCCTTTTGTCACTATTCAGCTGGCGAGAGACCACTAGGGTTTTCAAGAAAAACTTCTATGGATTCAGAAGAAGCTTGTTTGCTAATGAAAGAAAGAGAGATCTACTCTAGGAGAAAGCTTATCTACTACAAATAAAGAAAATGACTGAAATCATGCTAAAAACACACCCTTCTCTAACTAACTGCTGAGAAAATATGATTTACGAAAATTCCCAAAAAAACATGTATGAAATGCTATTATCTAAAGCATGGAAGTTCAAGACATCAAACATCACTATTGTACATGTAAAGGACATAAATAAATCTGTTTTGTTCTTTTTGTTTTTTTTTCTAGAAAGTCAAGTGTAAACCATAATCTCTTTTTGTGATGTGACAGGTGGTTTGTTGTAGATCTAACCCAAGAATATTATAGATCTGATATGAAAATATAATATAATGCAAATAAACCCAACATAATATGAAATGATACTTTATTGATCAAACCCTTAAGGTAGAGCAACACCATACATTCACTCCTTAAGGATGGAGAACACTCCACAAGCCATATGCTTGTTCATACAATAGTTCTTCACAATTCCTTCACTATCTCCCATGTGGAGTCTCTAGCCTCTATATAGGCCTCATACATACAATACCATGGATCATTACCATGGTTCCCTCATACCATCTACTAATACCATGGGCCCATTACATTAATACTAACTACTTGTGGTCCTTTACATGATATGGGTTAACCACCTTATTTATTACTATGGCACATCTCATTATTACATTATTACCTTGGGCACTTCCCTTGGTACCCCATATTATCCCCCCTAGGTATATAATAGGGTCAAATTTATTCATAATGAATTTGTCGAAAAATGTGGTGGGGATAAGACAAAAGTTAGTTTAAAACAATGTAAACTTTGAAATGGGAACCCATACTGTTACCTGTTTTGTAGAGATAGCAAAAAGGTGACTTGATTTCGAAAAAGGGTTATGCAGAACACACGTGTTTTTTAACGCTAGTTTTTGGAACTATAAATTTTTTTATGTACATTGTGTTTTATGATGGTAGTGTTTTTTATGCTGATTTAAAAACATGGTAATTCTGCACCAGACTCATTTTTTAAAAGGTTATTTTAACTTTTTTTATTTCCTAATGTATGAAATGTAAATAATTATTTTGTAAACATAATAATTTTTGAAGTGGTCTTTTTCTTCATATTTTCTTGTTTTTATTTTAATTTTATTTCTTTTGTAGTGAGGTTTTTATTGTTTCGCATATTTAAAAAAGAAGGTTGATATTTTGAATTTTCAATATTCTACATATTTATACATTGGTAATTAATTTTTCAATCCACAAGAAATAATTGTTTCTAAAAAACAATATTTTCTAACAATTGACATAAAAATAGACATTTTTAACATAAATATAATTAAAAAACTATACATTTTGATAAATTTTTGCTACAATTGACATGCGAAAATCACAATTTTTATACGAAAATTTTAACTAAAAATAGTTAAATAATAGTTTTTTTTTATGAATTTCATATCAAAAAAATAATAATAATCATTTTTTTTTTCAAAAAATAATGGTTAACTTAAAAATTAATACGAAAATCACATATTAAAAATATTCAACGCATAACAACCTCAATTGAGTGTATATTCCTCTCATAAAATGTCAAAGTCAAAACATCGCAAGTATAACTACTTAATAGTTACAAAAAATGATCTTGATTTCCAAGCATAACTTAAATTTAATCAACAATGTCACGTAGTCCAAACTCTTCGTCCTCTAGAGTTTCATCATTGTTTTCTTCCTCAATATTTTCTGCTTCCTTTTGCTCATTTTCATCTTCTAATGGATCTTTCATGTCTGCCAATCTCCCAATGTATGTCTTTCCAAACATCCCATGTAATGGTGGTTGAGGTTCCTTTGCCTTTTTTGCGACATGTGATTCACTAAAGTTCCCTTTCTTCAACCCAATTTCTTGCATTGCATCTGGAAGAAATTGAAGAGCATTAATTCTTTGCTGAATGAAATTGCATTGTAATGGATCTTTTTCAAAAAATAACGGTTAACTTAAAAAAATGTGAAAATCACATATTGCAAATATTCAACGCATAACAACCTCAATTGAGTGTATATTCTTTTCATAAAATGTCAAAGTCAAAACATTGCAAGTACAACTACTTAATAGTTACAAAAAATGAGCTTGATTTCCAAGCATAACTTAAATTTAATCAACAATGTCAC
>APFE031508148.1:6301-28301 GCA_000404065.3 Pinus taeda | reverse complement strand
TCTACTCAAAAGAGTAGTCCACTGGTACCATGCACGTGCATCTAGCCATCCAAGAGAAAGGTGAACCCTCGGTCTCACTGGTGCCTCACTCACTTGAGATGGAAGTTGATTGTGATAGCTCTTCTGTGTAGATGTGTAGTAGGTGGATCTTCACTCCTCTCTATCTATCCTGTGGGGGTTGTTGTTCGTGTGGCTAATTGGTTGCCATCTTGATGGTTCTCTTGAGGGGTGATGTGGGTGATGATATGTTGAAGTTTTAACCCACGGTGTCTTTTTCTTTAATTCACCCGTTAATGGAGCCTGACTATTATGTTGTGGTGCCTGCTGTGGTGTCTTATCTTCCAATATTACTTCATCCACTAAGCCCTCCTCCAATATATCAGCACCTGTAACCTTTTCTTCTTCAGCCTCTATTTGTGTCTGATTGTCTATCATCACTCGCTCATCATCTAATATGTCATACCCTAGAACATCTTCTGCTTTAGCCTCCTTGGACTCTACTTGTTTATTAATGGAAATATCCTGTAATGTAATTTTCTTCTTTTTATACCAGAGCTTCAGGAATTTCTTCTATACATTAATATTGATAGTACCCACTAATTCCATCCAAGGGTATCCCAAAACAACATCTATACTATCCATATCTGAAGCATAAAAATCACTATGCAACACATACTTATCCATAGAAATCTTCAAATCGTTGTACACTTGAACATTCTCATCATCAACTTGTGTATTTTCAATGTGTTTGTTGGAACTTGCAATTTTTTTGCCAAATTAACATTGATAAAATTATGCTTGCAACTAGGATTTATAGAGACAATGATCTTCTCTTTCTGAATCAATCCATGAACCTGTAATAAGGAGATACCAACAGAAAATAACCCTTTAGGTTCGTTGGTTTCCTTCTTTCTTGTAAAAATAAAATCTTTGCTAGGTTGTGTGTCTATCTGTGTGAGCTTATCCACAAGAATTTTACGGTCAAAGTGGTCCATAAGAGCTTTTTTGAAGGCGTCCCAAGTCAAGAACCTTCCATAGCCACGTTGATGCCCTTGCCACCATTGTCATGTTTCATTGTCCAAGTACATGCTTCCCATCATAAGCTGAGAGTCATCATCATAGACGTGATCCAATCTGAAATATTTCTCCAATTGTACTAGCCATTTGGCTGGATGAGATCCATCAAATTTATACAAGTCCTTCAATTTCTGATCTAGGTATGCCATCACAAAAAAATTGGCGAAAATTTGAAATGGTCACAATTCCATCAATATTGCTCAGAATCCCTATTATAACCTGTTTTTAGAAATGGAAAAATCATTCTACATCTGCCCATATGATAGAAATCTTGATCCAGGCACTGGAATTTCAAATCTGCGCTGTAACTCTCCCGCCGTCACCCAAAATTTCTGCAAAAAGAGCTGATTTTAAATCAACGATATCTCCCTCATCCGGACTCCGATTCGACTGATTGTTTTTTGGAAATTGGGTATTTTTTCACATAGAATCTAGATCTGCAATTAGATTTTTCATATCTTGCACTAGGACGTTTAGATATACGCCACAAACTCGCTGTCCTGAAAAATTATTTGCAACCCCACTGATTTTTAAATCAGCGATATCCCCTTCATCTGAACTCTGATTTGACCGATTGGTTTTTTGAAATCGGGTATTTTTTCACATAGAATACAGATCTGCAATTAGAGTTTTTAGATCTTGCACCAAAATGTATAAATCTGATCTGCAAACTCGCCGCCCCTGAAATCCTGCAAAAAAAAAAAAAAAATCTCCACCTTTTTGACCAAGAAAGTTCTCTGATACCACTTGTTGTAGATCTAACCCAAGAATATTATAGATCTGATATGAAAATATAATATAATTAAAATAAACTTAGCATAATATTAAATTATACTTTATTGATCAAACCCTTAAGGTAGGGCAACACCATATATTCACTCCTTAAGGAAGGAGAGCACTCCACAAGCCATATGCTTGTTCATACAATAGTTCTTCACAATTCCTTCACTATGTCCCATGTGGAGTCTCTAGCCTTTATATAGGCCTCATACATACAATACCATGGATCATTACCATGGTTCCCTCATATCATCCACTAATACCATGGGCCCATTACATTAATACTAACTACTTGTGGTCCCTTACATGATTTGGGTTAACCACCTTATTTATTACTATGGCCCATCTCATTATTACATTATTACCTTGGGCACCTCCCTTGGTACCTCATTTCATATTATGCTGGGTTTATTTTGCCCAAGAAAGTGCTCTGATACCACTTGTTGTAGATCTAACCCAAGAATATTATAGATCTGATATGAAAATATAATATAATGCAAATAAACCCAGCATAATATGAAATGATACTTTATTGATCAAACCCTTAAGATAGGGCAACACCATACATTCACTCCTTAAGGAAGGAGAACACTCCACAAGCCATATGCTTGTTCATACAATAGCTCTTCACAATTCCTTCACTATCTCCCATGTGGAGTCTCTAGCCTCTATATAGGCCTCATACATACAATACCATGGATCATTACCATGGTTCCCTCATACCATCCACTAATACCATTGGTCCATTACATTAATACTAACTACTTGTGGTCCCTTACATGATATGGGTTAACCACCTTATTTATTACTATGGCCCATCCCATTATTACATTATTACCTTGGGCAGCTCCCTTGGTACCCCATATTATCCCCCCTAGGTATATAACATGGTTTAGCAATGATGGTGGATATTTGGGAGGTTTAGGAGATGATTGGGAGGTTTGGGAGACCCTTGGGTGACCTGGTGTTGCTTCCTAAAGGTTTTCTTTCAATTCAGCCTCAAAACAGGCCACTACAGGAAATCCTACAAGATGTACTAGAAATCTACAGGATTCCCTATATTTCTATAGGATACAACCGAGAGAAAAAAAATGGTTTCTAGAGGTGATGGAAGGCTTAGGGAAGGTGGTGGATGGGTGGAATGGAGTGAGAAAATTCCCAGGATCACTCAAAACTTGATACCAAGGTTAGGAGATGGTTGGATTCACTCAACATGCTTGGAGGAATTTCTATGTAAAATTATGAGATTGGTGAAAGAAAGGAATGATTATGGATGGATGAATTTGGAAGGTGGTTGCCTGCGATGAGATCCCTTTTGATTTCTGAAGCATATACTCTACATCAAACATTTAGAATTGCTACAAAGTCATGTAAACAAGAAGAATTCTAACAAGCTAGAAAAGTAGAATTTAATGAACTAGTTGTCTACTTCATGCATGAAGAAAATTTCTAAACAAAATGGAATCATGGATGAGATCTACTAAAAGACTGAAGATGGAAGATATGGAAACTAAATCCTACACTTACAAAAATGATCAAATGCTAGTTTAAGTACAACAAACTCTAAATCTTATGAGGAAATGGAAATCTATCTTTTTGGGGTTACTTAAGGGTCTTTTCCTCAAATCATGATCCCTGAGGGAAGAGGTGAAGCCAAGACACCTACTGACAGTTTTGTGGTGATCATTTATCTCTTCTAACCTACTACTAAAGTAAAGCACAAATGGAAGAAAACTAATAAACAACTAATTGAATCCACAGTACTTGCAATGAAATACTTCTAGAGACAATTTAACCATGAATCTATGAAACTAAGCTAAGCATACAGATACAGAAAGAGGAGCCTTTGCTACTAGGGTTGGGCCATAACCCAAGAGCTTCAACCCTCTGAGTTAACTCAGTGCTGGATTAAGAAAAATCTCATTCTCATTACCAAAACAAAAAATTACGTCAATGTCTTCCACAAGTTTGGAGCTCAAAAATAACTAGTGTTTTTACAACAAAAATTCAAATCCTAATGAGGCTCTAGGCCTTTCTACTTATACAAATGAAGTCTCTAACAACTTCCTTAAATCTAGGGAGGCTCGTCTCCCAAACTTGAGATGAACTAACTCTTTGTCTCTCACTTTCTCAGCTGCCTTTTGATCTTCATTACTTGGTTTCTTACACTCCGAGTTGGTGTGATTAATGGAGGAATATTCGAATGGGGAAGGAGTAAATGAGGAGGATTTACCTCCTACAATCTCTCTCCCTTGTCCCATTCAAGTTTCAAACCTTAGTCTTGCAAAAATTCCTTGATTTTATCTTCCAAACCTGCATTTAATGCATATTAGTCCACTAGGCATAATATCTCACTTTAACTCATCTCATTAAACAAAATATAATCAAAACATGTAATAAGTTGTGATAAGAGTTGATTTGACTATGCTAGGAGGTGAATTAAGGCCCACATAATTACCCAATGATGAGGCTCATCATCACCCCCTACTGAAATTGTTGTTCATCCTCTGAGCAACTCAATCAATATCCATGTCTTTCATAGCTCTAGTGGCTTCCTTGACATCCCATGCCTTTGCTGTGGTTTCTTCTTCTTGTGCATATAATCCTGCCTTCTTTTGTAGCTCCTCCCACTTCCTTCTTTCTTCCTCGTCATTCCTTCCTTATAACATCCCCAAGAGTAGTGGGAGAGTGAGTTCTAGACCAATCCAATTGACTTTGAGCTTTTGGATGGATTGCTTGTACATGGGTGTCCTGTTTAGTGCTTCTCTCATTCTTTGAGGAGAGTGGTACTCTCTAATCTTCAAACTGTATGGCAATGTATTCCATCTCCTTAGGCAAGCTTGCATGTTGTCATCCCCTAATAATTTGAACATGTCTTAAAAATGTGTAATTTTTTGCTCTTGGGCAGCAAGATACTTGGGTGTAAGTTGAGGATCATTTGCAATTAAATTATCTGTATTGATGAGTGCTATTGGATTGGACTGCTAATCTCTGATCATAAGAGGCTCTGTTTTTTCTCTTGTTTATACCTTCTTCATTTCTACAACCCTTGCTTCCTCATGGTTCATCCATGATGCCAAAGCCATCAACTATAAATCCCCTAGATTTGAATTAGGGTCCCATACATTCATGTCTGTCAAGGCCATGTTATGCAAATAAAACTCAGACATCTTGGCCCTATCTTCCAATGTGCTTTGATCACAAAGATAAATGAACTGTCTATAATCCTTGAATGGCATAGTTCCTCTTTGTGCTAGGATCTTGATTTGGAACTGTAGCCAATGTTCCTTTTAGTATAGTGCATAGGAATTAGCTGGCATCCTACACTGGATTGCTTCCAAAGAGATACTGGCCATGGATTCCAATTGATTTTATCTTTCTTGCAATTGTCCTTTCAACCATGTGTTTTCTGCCTCTAACTGATTTTTCATGATGGCCTCTTTGTCCCTCAAGCTACTTAGCTCTTTACCCATCTCTTTGATCTTTTCTTCCATGTGACCAATGTCTTCCACTCCCTTGGACTTAGCAATCTACATCCATCTATGAGTTCTAGCTCTCTCTTTCTCAAGCTCAAAGAATAATGGAATGACGAATTTTTGTGGAATGACCTTGCCCCCCTCAATAAATCTGTAGTAGGAGTCAAGGTTAGGTTGAGGAGTAGGTTCCTCTAGCTCTGGGTCCTCTCTCTTTGACTTCTTACTTCTTTCCTCATCCAATTTTTGAGTTACCTGTAGGTTTAGCAGAGTTTTGTGTAGGACTTCCTCTGCTTCCTGTAGGTCTTGCTGTGTATCCTGTAGGATGCCTTTTCCTTTGGATGAGGTAAACCTGGTTATAGGCCTTTTCACACAGGTGATAGGAGACTTAGGGGAGGTTCAGGTTGAGGATCCTTCTTCTTGAGTTTTTACAGGAGGATCCATATTCTCCTGTTGTTTAGGTGAGTCCTCAATAACAATGGGAACCTTTGTTGGAGTTTGTGGTTTTCCCTGCCTTATCCTTGTGCTTTTCCTTGTTATGAAGTATAAGGGGGTCTTCCTCTGTCTTTTGCCTTTTTGTTTGATAGGCATGCTAAGGGCAGTGAGGGAAACTTCTACCTCTCTCTCAGTGGTTTCTAGAGACACCCTAGGTGACTCCTTCTTGTCTTTTTCCTCCTCTTTTCCACTTCCCTTTTCCTCTATGTTTTTCCCCTCTTCTTCTCCTTCTAGATCCTCATCTTGTTTATCAGTTTCATCCTTGACATCTTCCTCTGTTTCTTCATCACCTTCCTTCTCTTTATCCTCTTCTTCCTCCTCACCTATCTCATCTTCATCCTTCTCTGCTTCTTCTCCACCTATTTCAGTTCCTTCCTCATCTTTTTCACTGATAGTAGGACTAATGTCATATGTAAAGGATTTGATATCCTCCTTTGTCTGCATGTCTCTAAAAATTGCCCATTGGATAGGAATTGTGAGGTTGTGGAGGGCATCTTTGATCCAGGTGGATATTGGTGGCCACCTGCCAAGTCCACTTGAACCCCACCATTGTTTCTTTCAGCTTTTCAATTTCCTTAATTGTAGCACCATTTACTATTCTTAGAATTTTTTCAGGTCCTAAACTTCTAGAGAGATTTTGAGGCCCTAAACGATGTTTTTTGGAAAAAATGGGAGCAACATGGGTCCATGGACTGATGTTTCTCTTCCCGAAGTTGTATTTCTCGGATAGATATTTCTAATGAGATATTGTACATGTCAAACGGAGATTGTATCCCAAAGTTGCGACCCCGGGAAGTTGATGTACCAATTTACCCAAATGGGGTCCACAGTTTAGCGTTTCATCTTCTAGGGTTAGGTTTTTGGATGTTGAGGGTTTTCCATTGTTTCTAAACAATAAATAGGCCTTCGAGCCTCATTGTAACAAATTTTAGAAGCATTTATCTGCCACATCTCTTCTCAAAGATAAGCTACCATCGCCCTAGCTAGTTTATTTCCATTGCTATTTGTAAGCATATTTCAGTATTTTACATTAATGAAATGAAGTATTATTTCCACTACATCTTTGTGTTTATGGTTATCTCTGTAATTTGTTGCGTTCCTGTTTAAATCCAGATCAGTGGTATCAAAGTAGTCTGCTTTTTCTCTATTTTTCTTTGCATGTCCCCAATGAGGTCGGGATATAAGGAGTTAGGGCTTGAACTGGTCGAACCTTTATAAGACCAACCTCGCAAATCTCGAAGGCCTCCCATGGCAGATGAAAGGAAAGACGAGGGGGCAGGAGATCCTATCAAAATCTTACTCGAAGAAGCCCTCGATTCACAAAGGAACGTGATGATGGACAACTTTGCCCAGATCCTTTAGCAGCTACCCAGGGGCGACACATTGGCTTCCAACAACTACTATGGAAATGCCACACCGTTTAAGGTACAAGTTAATTTTGAAATCCCCATATTCGAGGGTTAGATAGACGTAGATGCTGTTGATAAATGGTTAAATCTGCTAGAGGCTTATTTTTCTGTTCATGATTTTTCTAGTAGGGAAAGGATTATTTTCGTTCTTCTCAAAGTAGCCCCCCATGTCAAGGACTGGTGGGAAACCTACTCCAAGTAGAAGGATGAAAGTACAAGCTCATTATTTTTAGCCGCAGTGACTTGGGATTCATTCTGGGATGCCATCAAGGAGTAGTACTACCCTATTCGAAGCTATGAGGATCAATACATAAAGTGGACCATGTTGCAGCAGGGGAGGGACCAATATGTGCCAAAGTTTACCAATATTTTCCATACCCTTCGCACAAAGTTAGGTATCAAGGATTCAGAGCATCATTTGGTACTCAAATATTGCGGCTGTCTACACAAGTACATCCAGGAAGAAATAGAATTCTTGAACATCCCCTCGCTCAACGCAGCATATCAATATGCCATCAAGGTCGAGCAAAAGTTTAAACAGAAGAAGCGAGACTTTGGATTTGCGAATTCGAAGCAAGGGAAAGGTGCCCCCAAACTGCAAAACAAAGGATAAAGCCAAGGCGGGGCAGCCAAAGACAACCCACCAAAGCTGCAAGCAAAGAACACCATCGTGAAGCCAAAAAAGTACATGGGAAAGTTGGTTGGAGTTCCATGAGAGCTCCACTCACAACACAAGTGAGTATAGGGCCAAGCAGTCACTAGCGGCTGAGCTAAAGTTTTTTTAATCAGATGTGTGTTCTGACTCTGAGTCAGAACCTGATAAGGGGAATGACAAAGGGAAGAAGATTATTGAAACAGAGCCCAACACTACCGTTGCCACTACAAAGATCCGGAAAGAGGAACCCGAAGATCCAGAGGAGGAGGAGCATCTCTTCCACTCCCAGATGTGGGTAAAGGGCTCCCCACTACAGTTCATTGTCAGCAGCAGGAGCCAAAAGAACCTCAATTTAGTAGAGGTTGTGAAGCGGCTGGGCTTACCAACCACAACACATCCACAACTATACACCATTGGGTGGCTTCACCAAGGATGGAATATTCACGTAAGCCAGCAGTGTCACCTTCCATACAACATCAAGCTTTTCACGGATGAGGTATTGTGTGACATTGCTCCCCTTGAAGTTTGTGATGTATTAGTAGGACAACAATACTTATGGAAGTGACATGCTTTGTATGAATTAAGGCCCCGTGATGTTATTATTACTTTGGGAGATAAGTTGTACAGGATACCAGAGGTAGCACCACCTACCGCCATCTCTTTGGTTACTGCAAAACAATGCAGTAAGCTCATTTCCAAAATTGGGAAATTTGTTTTCTTGATGATAGGTCCTCAAGGACAAAAGAATATGGTGGCCACAACCTCCAGACAGGGTCCCTCTACACGACAACTACAGATGGACAAGGTCGTGGAGGAGTACGAGGACATCTTCACCGCCCTCGCAAGGGTTCCTTTACACTACCAGGTCAAACACTCCATCAATCTGACCCCAGGTGCGCTGCTACCCAATGGACCAATCTATCGATGCTTCATTCTGGAGAATGATGAAATCAAGAGGTAGATTCAGGATCTGCTACAAAAAGGTCACATCCATCTGAGTTCATCACCCTGTGTGAGCCCGATCGTATTGGTACAGAAGAAGGGTGGGACTTGGAGACTCTGTATTGACTATCGAGCATTGAACAAGATCATTGTCTATAATAGGTACCCGATCCCATGGATTGATGACCTCCTAGACTAACTGAAGGGGGGAAAATATTTCAGCAAGATCGATTTAAAGTTAGGATATCACTAGGTACCAATCAAACCCTCTGATGTGTGGAAGACTACCTTGAAAGCCAAGGAGGGCCTTTTCGAATGGTTGGTTATGCCTTTCAGATTGACTAATGCTCCTGCAACCTTCATGAGGCTAATGGATGACATCTTGTGGCCATTCACTAACTCATTTCTAGTGGTATACTTGCATGACATCCTAATCTTCAGCTAGAGTTGGGAAGAGAACCTCCACCACATCCGATAGGTTCTCCAAACATTGCGGCAACACAAGTTATGTGCCAATTTGGAGAAATGCACTTTTGGCATGACCCAGGTTCAGTATCTAGGATACATTATTGATGAATAGGGGGTGCATGTGGATCCAGCCAAGATCCAAGTCATTCGGGATTGGCCATCTCCAACCACTCTAACAGAGATCCACAACTTTCTGGGTCTTGCCAACTTCTACTGCAGATTCATGTTAGGATTTTCTTATATCACTTGGCCCTTGAATCAAGTCACCAAGGAAGGAGTGAAAGCAAAATTATTTTGGTTTGAATCTCAACAAAAGGCATTCACAGAGTTGAAAAATTGCCTCTGCACGGCACCAGTGCTTGCGTTACTTGACTTGCAACAACCATTTGAGGTCAATACTGATGCCTCTGACTATGCTATTGGGGCAGTCCTTACTCAACATGGGCATCCAGTGGAATATCATAGTGAGACACTTTCGGACATAGTCTAGAAGTATCCCACTTATGACAAAGATATGTATTCCATTATGTAGGCCTACTGACAATGGAAGCATTACATTTTGGGGAAGGAAATGGTCATCCACACAGACCACCAACCCCTGTAGTCCATACAGACCCAAAGGAAACTTCAGAATGATCGCCATCAGAAGTGGTCCACATACCTATAACAGTTCCATTTTAATATCAAGTATAAGAAGGGTAGCAACAATAATGTTGTAGATTGCCTCAGTCAACCACCGATCATGGTGTTAACCACCGTGCTCAACTCTTGTGGGCATGAGACTTCTGATTGTCCACTTCTCTACAAAAGCGACCCAGAATTCGGCCACACATACCAGACAGTCTTGGAGGGTTAGCATGTTCTATATTTTCACCTCCAAGATGCTCTGTTATGCCACCTAGGTCACCTTTGTGTTCCTTCAAGCGAGTGTGCCAAGATGATTTATGAAGCACACTACAGTCACGCTACTGGGCATTTCAGGGTCGAGAAAATGGTGGCAGTACTGCAGAAGTATTTCTATTGGCCAAATCTTTGATAGGATTTCGGGAAGTACATTAGATCATGTACTGCCTACACCATTGCCAAACCAACCAACAAGAAGCAAGGCCTCTATACCCCATTGCCTACCCCTAGTCGACCTTGGGAATCCATCTCCATGGATTACATTTTAGGCCTTCCTTCCACTAAGCATGGAAATGACTATGTTTTTGTGGTCATCAATAGGTTCTTGAATATGGCCACTATGGCGGCCTGCAAGAAGAATATCACAACAAAAGCCACTGGTAAACTCTTCTTTGAATGAGTGTGGGTACACTTTGGGATCCCATAGTCTATGATCTCTGATTAGGATTGCAGGTTCCTCAGTACATTTTTGTCTAGTCTCTAGTCGATGCTGGACACCAATCTCACTAAGTCCACAACCTACCATCCTCAAATTGATGGCTAGACAGAGGTTGTCAACAGGATGATCATACACATTCTATGCATGTACAACTCAAAGCATCCACGCACATGGGACGAGAGCCTCCCCTATGTTTAGCACAACTACAACCAGGCTCTCCATAGCTCGACTGGCCACAACCCTTTTTAGGTGGGCTTGGGATTCCAACCATTATGTCCCATTGATGTGGCCATGCCATCTGCAGCTACTCACGTAGATTCGGCTCATGTCCAGTCTGAAACAGATAAAGCAACTAGCTTCATTGAGCACATCCAACATCTTCACCAGCAGGTCCATGACATTCTTGAGAAATCAAATTCCAAGTACAAGCAATGACATGATCAACATTGGGTGCCACACAAGTTTTAGGTGGGCAACAAAGTATGGTTGCATTTGCAAAAGGAACGCCTTACCAGAGCCTATCGAAAACTCAGACCACTCCAATATGGTCCTTACACCATTACCAACGCTGTGGGAGACAATGCATTTGAGCTCAGCATTCCCCCATTCCCTAGCCTGCACCCAATGTTCAATGTGGACTACCTTCGGCCATACTTTCCACCATTACTAGACACATCCGACATTGTAGAAAAACTCACACCCATAGAGTTAAATCCAGATTGCATAGAACAAGCTACAACTGATCAGATCATGGACACACAGATCAAGCACACTCACTAGCAGAATATCCAGCTGTATCGAGTTGTCAAAGTAGGCAACTCCTTCACCAGGGCAAGTGGCTCACTAGTGACCAAGTTCAGCAGAAGTTTCCTCATCTCATGAAGGAACTCAACGCAATGGGGACCATTGCTTCCTAAGGGGGAAGGGATGATCTAGGTGGATATTGGTGGCCACCTGCCAAGTCCACTTGAACCCCCACCATTGTTTCATTCAGCTTTTCAATTTCCTTAATTGTAGCACCGTTTACTATTTTTAGCATTTTTTTGGGTCCTAAACTTCCGGATCCATTTTGAGGCCCTAAATGACGTTTTTTGGGGAAATTGGGAGCAACATGGGTCCATGGACCGATGTTGCTCTTCCCAAAGTTGTAGTTCTCGGATAGATCTTTCTAACAATATATTGTACACGTCAAATGGAGTATGCTAAAGTTACGACCCCGGGAAGTTGATGTACCAATTTACCCAAACGGGGCCCACAATTTGACGTTTCATCTTCTAGGGTTAGGTTTTTGGATATTCAAGATTTTCCATTGTTTCTCAATAATAAATAGGCCTTCGAGCCTCATTATAACACAATTCAGAGGCATGTAGCTGCCACATCTCTTCTCAGAGATAAGCTACCATCGCCCTAGTTGGTCTATTTCCATTACTCTTTGTAAGCATATTTCAATATTTTACATTAATGAAATGAAGTATTATTTCCATTGCATCTTTGTGTTTATGGTTATCTCTGTAATTTGTTGTGTTACTATTTAAATCCGGATCAATATTCTATGACAATTCTGATTAACCCATGGTGGGCTAACTGTTGGTGGTTTCCCTCCTGCACCTTTATTATTGTATCTATTAGTGATTGTAGAAGGAAGTATGGTATGTTGAGCCTATGGTGAGGAGGTGTTTCTACTCCAAACCTCAATTCTTGAAGAAGCCTAAAGTGATACCCATCAACCACACTATACCTACCTTCACATTATATGTATTTAATAAGGTGGTATCTTACCTCATTCCAGGGGTATGGTAGGCTTGTTCCCCTTACTCCATTCTTTTCCTCAATGGGCTCTTCTCCCTCTAGAAAGAACTTCTTCTTGGAAATCTGGCTATCTCCATTGTCTTCCTTTCTCCAAGGCACTCCTAGGGAAAGTGTGGTAATCCTACTTATGAGTTTAAGGGTGAGCTCTATGGAGAGGCCTCTCACCACAACAGTGGCATGGGCTCTGGTTAGTGGAATGAGAGAGAGAGCAAACTCTCAGGCCACTCCATCATCATACCCCCTTAATTTCTCAAAATATCCCATCCAATTATGCCTCATAAATATCTCTAACACAAGAAGTGTTGGTGGATTCTCACAGTGTTAATGGGCTCCTTCTATTAAACCCCCCCCTTTCATTTTGGCTTGTGAATTTTGAGGAGAAGAGATGGTTGATAGAAATTTTAATGCAGAAGTAAATGGGACTGAAATAATTGTGGATTCAATTCCCTTACACAGTTTCTAAATTCACTCAAACTAGGATATTTTTATGAGCAATTCACTTGGAAAAAGGGAAGTAAATACAGAGCCTACCTCCTTGTGGTGTTTGTTGTGGCCAAACCTTGTGTATCCCCTTCTAAAACTGCTCTCGACCAATCCTGTAGACTATCTTTGTATTCTGTACGATTCCTGTGTGATCATATAGGATATCTTGTGTAATCTTGTAGGAAGTCCTATGCAGGAGAAAGGTGGAATTTTCTCTTCTGTAGGTTTCCTGAGTACGAGAGAAACTTTTCTAGAGTGAGCCTCGAGGAGATGAATGCACGAGTGCATGGGGATCAATGATTATTTCCTCTTATGGTTGAGTTGAGTGAGGTGGTGTGCTGACAGCAGAGGTACATTTTCTATTTTTGGACTGTTGGTCCCCACTACCACCTCATCTTTCCCCTCTCCTCATAATCAAATCCCAGTTCATGCCTCCATAGACTTAACAAATTTTGTCCTTATCCTCTCTTTTTTTTATTTGACTACTACCACGTGTGGTCATACCAACTTTTTTGTCTTCGTCGACTGAACAAAGGTGACCAAGTTAACTGGCCACTTTCATTTATAAACCAACTCGCTCACAACCTTTAAATTTTTTTTTACTATATAATGCAAATGAGAGAGTGAAGCGAGATACTTACATGTGGTGCTAATACCTTGCTACAGTTTGTTAAAGACATGAGGTGCTTGTTGTGTGTTGGCTGCATGTTATTTTTCCTTCCTTTTTTATTTCTCTCTGATGATTCCTTTGATGTGCAGGTACCTGGTGTGGTGTTGAAGATGATGGTGCTGTTGATCTAAAAATGATCTGAGGTTGTCATTGATGTCAACCCAAGAAGCACCAAGGGCTAACGTGATCTTTCAAGGAATTTTGACTTGACAACTTACTCTATTTTGAGTCAAGGATCTTCTAGATAGATTCTACTCGTTGAGACATTTCCGTTGATATATGGCACGCCAAGTAATTCTTCACGGTTTGAGAGATATTCATGTTTGAAGTTAGTAACCATAGTTAGTGGGCTAAAACCATATGGGGTTGTGGCATGGCACTCATAACTGGTTTTGGTCATTCAATAGTCAATAATTAATAATTTTTTAAGATCCTAAAATCACTCCAACATTCTCTATAGAAGCTTCTCTCAAATCTATAAGAAGAAATATTATATATCCTCCAAATGAAGTGATTGTGTCATTTTCGCTATAACTTCATTTCTATGAAGTCTTAGGTTTTGAAATGCAAACCCATTTCATTCACAATCCTGATGAATGTTGTGACCAAATTTTAGATCTTGGTTCACCATATTTTTGGAGATATGATCTGTGGAAGTTTGGGTTTTTGCAGGCTCCCGAATTTCATCTCAAAGAAGTGAGCTTGGGAAAATCATCATAACTCTCTCTTTGAGAAGAGGATGGGAATTGTGTAAAAAGTGGTGGATATTTCACAGACTATAGTTTTCTTTATATCAATTTCAGAGCTGAAGGAGGAAACAATGACACGTGGCATGCCATATAAGTTTGCTCTACTGAACTAGTCCATAATTAGGTGATTGTGAGAGATTGGGCATAACTTTGTCTTGAAGAGTCCAAATTGGGCCAGACCTATGGCATTAGAAAGAAGACTCATAGGGCTACTATAAGACCAAAGATCACATATTGGGGATCTGAAATCATAGAGATATATTAGATTAAATATCGTGCTCCTATAAGGCAAGAAATAACTAGATCAAGTGTTGTCAAGGGATGCAGAGGACCAAACTTTCTAGGGCATAAAAAGAGCAAGGTGCATCAAAATGATGCAGCAGAGGTAATCTACAGGTAAGTATCTTGTGTATATGCATGTTTATCTCTTAATTGCATTAGTTTCTTTGTATTATAATTTGTTTTTTTTGTTTAGCACTAACATATGTTCTGCATGATGAGGTAAGTTTTGCTATTATCATGTCATGGGTATTTCTTTGAAGACCTTTTTCATGTATTATATATTCATCAAGAGAAGACTCAATTCATAATATAATGTTAGGAAGAGTGTGAAAGGGTAGCATAACAAGAGCAACAATTAAGGTGCAAAACAACAATAAGAAGTTCACCACATGAAGTCTTCAAGTGAGAAGCACTACATACAATCATTGTAAAAGTATCATTGTACAAAGTCATTGTAAAAGTTGTACAAGTGTTTATTTGCCAAGAATTGAAGAGGTAGTGTCAGGAGGTCTAGGATCATCATTAGGTGGTTGTGTCATAGTTGGGGTTATGTTCTAGTGTGTCTTCTTCTTCTACATCATTCTATATCATTGTAAAGTGGACCATTTTCCGTAGTATGGGAGTCCATTCTTCTTTTATTATTCTATAGGGTGGTAGGCTAGTTCTAGGCTAGTTCATGAAGTCACCAATAGGTTCAAGCCTGTGAAAACTTCAGGGTGGTATTGTGGTGCTAGGGTGAGTTGTAGCTCATTGGGTGTTGGGGCATCCATTCAGTTGACTACTGAAAAATCTCGGGCGTTGGACCGTCCATCCAGTGGGAGTTGGAGAAGAATTTTTTTCTAGAATTCTGGGAAGTTGTTGCTTTCATTTCAGTTGGGGCTGAATATTAAAGAATTTATTAGAAAAGTGTTTGGTGGTTTTTGACACGGAGGGTGTTTTCCACCTAAAATATTTGTGCCTCCTGGGCTCTTTTATTTAATGTTATTAATTCATAAACATTAATAATAATTGAATATTAACTAATGCTCTAAAAAATATTTAAAAGTGTTAATTGCTAAGGAACATTGATTCAACCCCCCCCCCCCCCCCCCCCCCCCCACTCTTAGTAATTTCCAACAATTGGTATCAGAGCTTGGTTCCTTCAGTAACAACATAACCACTGGAAGTCAGTTTTAAGATCATAGAGATGGGAAAGTCAAAGAAGCGGGTTACAAGGATTTCAAAGGAAGGTACAAGTACAACAAAATCTCAAGAAAGTGAGTATTGTGTACCAACCCCTGACTTTGATGCAGATAATTACTGGATAGGGGAATCCAGGATGGAAGTACATTTGCAGGCACATGGAGTATGGGAATCAATTGTTTCTGGAGACACACCTACTGATGAAGCTAAAAGGTACAATTCAAAGGCCATGAATGTAATTTTGAATGTTTTTCCAAATCCAGTGAAAACAAAAGTTGGTCAATGTGTAGAAATTCTGTAAATTCTCTACAAATCTACCTCTGAGATCTATGTAGAAAATATAACTATATATTAACTCGATAATGCAATATACCAAAGAAAAATACTATAATCTACTTCTACTATCAATTTTCTTTGTGGAAGCTTAAATATCTAGATGAATCAGAGCTGAAAACATATAACCAGAAGAAGAAGAATCAATGCACATGAAACATAGAAAATACTTAGGGGAAGGCCTCAGCTAAAAACCCCACTATCTGTATTATCATACAAGGTGGAAATACATTAGAATTATGCAAAGCCTTAGCTCACAAAGCTAGCCAACTCTTAGTACAATCCTCCTGGATGTTCACAGGAAATCAAAGCTTCTCACAAGCTTTCTCCTTTGCCCTCCAAGATCCTATTTCCTTGTATAGTTACCTCTGGGATGATCTCCTTCACCTTGTGTAACACTATTCTCACACATTGCTCTAACACACTGTCAGAACTGGTCTTTCTCAAAATAGACATGCATGAGTTTCTGATGAGGGAATCCTCAGTTATGTGGAGTACACTAGTTGAGTGCATGCATGCATCAGCTCACTGATAACTCACCAATTAGTTCCTCAAATATTTTGGAACTAATTTAACTTCGTAAACTGAGTTAACTAATTTCAACTCAAATATAACTCAATCTTATCTCCTTAATTAAGGGATAATCTCCTTAATTTAAGGGATAATTGTTGCATGACTGCAAAAAGACTTCTAACTTGAATTTCTCCAACTAATTAATCCATAATGAATTAATTAATTATTTCCAAGCAGATGGCGAGACTAAATTCAAATTTAATTCACAATTTTAATTCAAGGACAAATTAAAATTGGAATATTCTAGATTCTATTTTTATCATTTCTTGTTGCTTTTTTCAACACAATGTTCAACAGCTAAAGCTCTTTGGGAAAAGCTTCATAATCTCTATTCAATAAAGAAATCAGGTCAAGATGTTATTAAAAACTCAGATCCTTCTGAGTATGATGAACAAGGGTTGACCATAGAAGAATTTTCTAAGGAGGCAATCAAGCTTATAAAAGAGCTCAAGGTTGAGAAGATCTATTCCAATACTCTTGAAGAACAAGTTCAAGGTATCAAAATTGAAGTTTAAGAGCACAAATTTATTGAAGATTCAATTCAAAAGAAGTTGGAAGAAATCAATAATACATCAAAATGAGATCTCAAGAGAGAAGTCCAACATAAGCAATAAGAACTCGACGCAACATTTGCAGAGATTAGCAGGATCACATAGCAGATGCAGGAAGCAGAAATTGAAAGGAAGGAATCTGATCAAAGATACATATCTGTCGTTGACCAAAAGAAAAAGGAATTAGAAACATATTCAATAGAAATAAGCAGGCTTGGGATTGAAAATGAGAAGCAGAAGGAACAGATACAAGTTCTCAACAAAGAAGTAGAGAAGACCACTCTTCTCAAGCTACAGGTTGAGGAGGCAGAAAAAAGAAGGAAGATCTTGAAAAGATGGTTTCAAGAAGATCTTGCTCAAAATCAAGAAGAACTTTATGCAACTTGTGATGAGATCAACAAACTCAAGGGATCACAAAAAGAATACTTACAAGATAAGACAAATGAAGAAGCAAAAATGAAGGCAATTAAAGATGGTAAAGCTCCAGTTGATGAAGGTACAAGATCCACAGCTTCACAAGATGATTCTAAGAAGGAAGTTGATCAAAATGAAAACCCAAAGAAGAATGTTGCAAATCCAAAGAACAAGACCAAAGCAATCAAGAACAAAGGACCACATGAAACTACAACACCGCCTCCAAAGAAGAATGAAAAATATTCCAGGTATTTTCATTTATTTAATGGTTATTGCTTTTTATGTGCTAACTATGGACATATGGCTAGGGATTGTGAATTTTTTGACAGGCACAATCATTATCTGCAAAAATCTAGAAGCAAGTTTGCAGGATCATGAGACAGGTGTGGAGCTATAAAAAGGGTCTCTTTCACCTCTAATTACCTCACATTAATATGTCAATCCGGGAACGTTTTTTTATTTCAAAGAGTGTCTCAGTCTGAGGCTATCATTTTCCAGAGTAATGCAAGTAGCACAGTGTTTGAAAATACAAAAGTAAATGGATGTTTTTTTACAGCTTAACTACTTCAAAAGATTAAATCACACCTTTAAAAAACTAAGTAATTTGTCAGTCAAGGGTTCAGTAGAAATAACCCATCCCTTCGGAAACTGATGGAAAAGGAAGTCAGAGAATAGATCATGGAACTGGGAGTCGGACAGTAGATGTCAATGCTCACTACAGCTTGAGATCATTCTTCACACCAATAACAAGAAATGGAACGACAGATAAGAAATGGAACAACAATTCAGAAATCGAACAACAAACCTGAAATGGAACAACAAATTTGAAATGGAATAGCAAATCAGAAATGGAACAATAGTTAAGAAATGAAACAACAAAAAAGTCTAATAAGCAGTAACATCTTAGTCTATCAAATCAAATGCATTAATCATAATCTACAGGAATCAAATGGAAATCCTTCACTCTTAAGGACGGATTGAATAACAGACACAAATGGAACAACACTGATTACTGATAAATTATGGAACAACGCTTGAAAATCGTACATGCACACAACACACTTAAATAGTAATCTGATCCAGTTATCACCTCAGTTATAAAGAATACGATTACATTTCAAGATAGAACAACATTATTCATAAATCCAACAATCGCAAAGATCATAACTTCCAAGATGAATTCCGTAATGTTAATGAACAAGTGCACAACACAAAGGCTTTGTAATGGAATAGCAACAGTATTCTTTAAGGACTAGCAGTATTATATCAACACCTAAAAGAACAGTGCTTATGATGCAGAGTCAATACAATAGTTCTATCTTCAGAAACCTTAGTAATTTAAGCATAATAGAGCATGTGATGTAAACTTACAAAACACATTAGATTACCAAATAACGTTGATAAGCAAACCATGCGAAAACCAAACGTAATGGTACAAGAGAAAGTGTCCTCCAGGGCCGGGCCCTTAGCCTCCAGGGGTACACCGCTTGAAGTTTTCAAGACTCAAAGATGAAATAGTAACCAAGTTTGTATTAATGCATCAAGTAAAATTACAGTAAAGCAGTTCTTAGCAAAACTCGATGATCAAAGTTTTGATCTTAAAAGAAATTACATAAAAGCATAACAATATCTAACTCTCTCCTCCCTGCCGAGCTAACAGTGCTGCCCCTTTTACAAGGATGACAGTAGAGATATCTAAGTGCAGAAATAGATAAAACAACGATCCCTCAAGATCAAGGATCTTGAGGGATTCGCCGAACCGTTAGTCCTCAGTCATTTTTTTCTTTCCTACGCCGAGCTGATATCTCCACTTCCTTTCCCGGGCTGATCCGCTTTGATTTTCTTTGCCTAGTTTGCATACGGTCTCCCATCAAAGGGACAACGGTTAACCCGTCCTTGTCCTTTCCTTTGGAACGACAATTTCTCGTTTTTACTCCCTCCTGCATAAGCAAATGACAATTGTCAGCGTTTTCGTCTTGCATATTAATCTCACATGTTTTATCACAATTCTTTATTGTTTTCCAAGTTCATGATGAAGAAAGGTTTGTAAGTTCCAATGAAAAGACGATGAAATAATCATCAAAAACATACCTTCTTTAGCACTCCACACACCCCCTTGCTTACCCTTTTTCATGCCCTCATGAAAACATTGTAGTTGACATGTAAGGTAGTGAGTGAGTAGGTTGGAGATGGAATCTCATGTGAAGGCCTACAGCCATGATGCATAACTAGGTATTCAAAGAAATGGCCTGTCTGACCCTCAGGCATCTCATATAGGGCTTGGTATCTGGGTGCAGGGTGCCAAATAATTGGACTCCAGAACCTATATCCTAACCAAGATGGTCCTGCCCTCAAAATGAATTCACCATAGAGGTGCAAGCGGTTGGCAGCTAATTTAAAGTTTTCATACTTAAATGGTTCCCTGAGCTGAATATTCGGATTAGAGATTTGATACCGAAATTTAGCTGCATCAATGGTAGGGTCTTTGATAGAGAAAAAGTATTCTAATCCCTGCCGTATGATTGCCTCATGCATGGGTCTTGTTATCACCTAAATCTGCCTTAGGCTGAAAGAAGGCAAAATTTAGGGTAACCACAAACCACGCTCAGTCTGGTAGCTAGCCCTACCAGAACAGGAGAGGGCTCTCTTCGAGTCATGCTTAGTGAATAAGTAAACAAAATGGTCTGAGATGACTTACAGTGAAATATTGATTTTAGGCTAGTAAATAAATATGGATACAAGAAGAAATTTTTTATAAATGGCTTAGTTTTTGGGATGTATGGGAGCAACGAACAACAATGAGTAGAGAATTTAACACAAAGGCACAGATTACTTCGTGAGGCAAGACATGCGGAAATCTAGCAATTAAATTTGAAATAATGCGGAATGGAAAGATTGTTTAGGAGGGTGAAAAGGGCATAAACACATGAATCCTTTTCAATAGAAGAAGAACACATAACGTGAAACTTTCCCACAGGTAGAGCAATAAACATGAATTCTACATTATCTCACTTAGAAAATTTCACCGGAAATGAATATGAATGAACTGTGAAACATAACGAAATACATATGAAACATAAAGAGAACACATTTGCTACACTCACAACCACATGAATCTCATGAAACAAAGCCGCTGCCTTTCATTAATCCTCTGTCAAAATATACAATGAAGAGCTGAGTTTCTCTCCCATAGTCTCCCAGAAATTACAACCAACCCTTTGCAAATGGTTTTCATACAATAAATAGATTATTCCATTGGGAAATAGAACGACCAAGAGTTGGGGAGTTTTTCAAATGATTACAAACTAGAAATGGAAAGTCAACCATTAGTTACAGGTGCAGTGTTACAGAAATGACAAATGGCTTGGGTGACTACTCGCCTTCCTTTGCCACTTGGATAGAAGCCAACCTTTAGTGAAAATATTCTTTAAACTTTGCCTTAGGTGCCGAAAAAAGTGTAGTGTAAATGAGCGGGTCCACTTGGAGAAAGCCGCGAATCGAAATTTCGCGGAGCGGAAGTGATTTTGGCCTTTGGGTCTATATGCGCCGCGCCCAAATCTATATGTGCCATGCCACTTTGGAGGCGATTTTGGGGTACCTGCTAGAGTCCAAATTGTGCCCAAGTGTGCTTGTTGGAAAGCCTTACTTGTCTACTTTCCAACCCAAGTGGAATTTCTGAATTGGGTGCTCATTAGCCACTCCAAACTTCATTTTCCCAAGACTACTTCCTGTGTGTCAAAATAGGGGCAGAGAGGTCATTTTTTGAGTGTTTTTGACTTCCTGGGGACTCAAAACTTGCCCAAACTTCTTGTCCATGCACTAGAAGTCATGATTTTTCATGTTAAATCTAAAAAAGAAAACCATTTGTGATTTGGAGCTCCCAATCCTAAGCGTTGCGCCAGTGGCACGGTGCACAGGGAGAAAAACCTTGTTTTGTGCCCAAAAATTTGTCAAGTGACCACAATTGTCCCAAATTTTTTGAAATTTGGGCTGGAGGTTCTCTATGAAGTGCTATGCTAGGCCATAGAGGCTTCAGCCAAGATTCGAAGCCGATATTGCTCTTTTTGCCTCTTTTGTCTTTGTGTCGCTCTCCTCAATTTCGCCTTCAAACTCCTTATCTGAGCCTTTGAACTCATGTTCTATGCCCTGTAGTGATAAACCATCCGCCTCAATATGGTTTTGTCCTTGTCGGACTTCTATAGAAGTTTCTCAAGGTGGATGTTGATCCGCTCGAGCTAAGACTCTCGGTCATTGTTAATCTCTTACTCTAATGGAGTGAGCTCAATCTTCCTATGTTGGGCAGCTTGGCGATT